>OMNN01101676.1:11678-27197 GCA_900302755.1 Chromis chromis
TGAACATGTTGCATTCATGTTCAAAAAATGAACACTAGATGGTAGCACTACATTCAGAATCACTGTCAGATATGAAGTCATCAGTCACATTTGTGTAACCTGCTTTGTCATTACTTTACACCAGGGGTGCCCAATCCTGGTCCTCGAGGGCCAGGATTGGTCACCCCTGCTCTACACCATTATAGGTAGGCCAGGAATGCCTTGCAGGGCTCACACCTTATAAGCACATGAATGGTCTCACAAAGGTTTAACACA
Source organism: Chromis chromis (assembly GCA_900302755.1). Lineage (NCBI taxonomy): Eukaryota > Metazoa > Chordata > Actinopteri > Pomacentridae > Chromis > Chromis chromis. Next base: position 11,934 of record OMNN01101676.1, read on the forward strand.
GGTGGATGGTTTCTTTGTCTCGTGGCAATTCCTCTGTTATAGTGTAGATGCATCTTCCTTAAATAGATCTAAATGTCCTCTTTAAGAGTGCAAATTTACGTTTTGAGTTGTGGTGACGTGGTTGTTGTGTTGGACTATTTATTGCCATTATTTCAAGGTGCAGTTCAGCACCAAATAAATAGGCAAATGTTTCCTTCAGACTAGTTTTAGTGTAGATAGAATTTGGCAATTGAGATGTTCAAATTAAGCTATCAAACATGCAATTGTGGTTTGGCTTAATGTGGAGAAGTTTCGGTTGAAATGAACACACAAACAAGCACAGTTTAGTGTGATTTGAGATATTGTTTAAGAACTTGCAGACAGATGCAAGATGCAGAGTGTTGTATATTTTGTTGTGCCACATCTGAACTGTGTTTTCCAATCAAGTGGTCTCTTAAAAGCTGTGTGCAGAGTTTTATATGTAGAAGAACCTGATTATGCTGCATATATGTCTGGGTTGTTGTTGGGTATTTATGAGAAAACCCATTTATTTGTCCACACAGACACTGGTTTGTGTTTGTACACGTTTTTAGCACACAGTCTTACTTTTAAGGTACCCAGCATGTATCGTATGTAACTTATATCGCAAATTTTTCATCTTAGAGTTACAATGTGTTCCCCCTTTGAGATGGAAATTTTTAGTTATGCACGCAAATTAACCAGAAAACCTTGTGAATGTATTTTTATCTGCAGTGTATAGTTTTCTAAGCTTGACAGCCATCAGTCCATTCCTGACGTTTTAAAACACTATAACCACTGAAATTACATACAATGCAAAGCCCCAGTTGGTTATATTGACCCTCTAGACTGTAATTGTTTTTTTCTGTGGGAGAATGCTGCAACACAGAAAGACTATCGACTGTAATTTGTAATGCGATTACAGGCAAATGGAAATGTATCCCCACTGCTGGGTACTTGACAATTTAGTTCCCAAGCATTTCTTTTAAATGTGTTTATTTGATGGTGGTTAGTCAGTACTAGCTCCATTTGAACATGAAAGAGACCACCCTACTTTGAAATGCACCAGTGTGGAGCCACAGAGTAGCTGTTTGTATAGTCTATATGACGGACTGATTGAAATGGGGGGAAAAACTATAAACTTCCAAAGCTCAGCATTGTAGGAAATGCACACTATTGTTATATTTTTATATTTTACATAATATTTTATTTATGTAAGTTACTTGGGTATTTTCACACTGGTGTGTATTGCACAGTTGGAAGATCTCGCAGATTACACATCATAAACAGATACACAGTGTAGTCACCTACTAAAAAAACTGAGCACAAAGTGTTCCCGATGTATGTTCCCTGTTTGTGTAAAAGAATATACGAAGGAGTTGTTTGAAAAAGAGCTGCTCTCCCAGTTAATACAGTTCTCAAAGATGCTGAACCCAAGTAGGATTTCCCAACACAGTTTGTAGTATCGGTGTACCACATTCCTGCCAGACCATAGTTGGTATAATCCACTGGCAGTTTTCGGTTTGAATACCCAGTGCTTTTTTCTTCTTTGTTTCAAAACCACATTACTGTAGTGGATAAATATATGTAATAAGACAGCTTACAAAAAGTAAAGCACTGACATGATAAATGGGTCACAATCAACAGATCTATATATATTTACAGAAGAGAACTGGGTCAGTATAAAATCATGGTTATTGCAATGTCAGCTCAGTGATTGGCTTGTCCTGATAATGCAGAAAAGCTTTTTTCTGCAGCAGTAGTTCAGTTTTTTTCCGCAGTAAATGCTATGAAAGTACAGTGGACAGAAGCACAGGCTTGAACATGCTAATGATTTATTTATTTATTGTGAATTATTTGTATGAGAAGCATCATCACAGTCTCTGAGGTGTCACAAAGCTAATGATTCATTTGTTTTGACTAATGTGTTTTTGCCATTGGTTTAGTCACAGCTAAAATCATGATAAGTTTTGTTTCTATAGGTCACTTGTGTAAATCAATGTCCACGTTACCATGGGAGCTGTGGTTTTGAATGACAGTCTCCCTTCCTAGGCGTGGTACAGCATGTTCTTGCTCCTATTCACACAGTCTCTTGTGCTCTTGTCACTGGAGACAGGAATAGAATAAGGAACATTTGTTTTGCTGAAATGAAAATGTGCCTCTTGTCTCACAAAATTATGCTTACATGGGTTTTCATTGTTTGTTGCAGTTGTACGGGGCTACCTGTTTAAGAACATTGTGTTTGTTTGAATCCCCAGAACTTATTGAGAATGTGAAGTTGATACATAAACCAGTGTCTTTGCAGCCGAGAGGACTGATCAACAAGGGAAACTGGTGCTATATCAACGCTGTATCCTTTTGCTGATTCTTGCTGCACAGACTTCTTTTAGTCATCATATTTACATGGTTGGTGGTTGGCGACTTGACCTGCTCTTATTTTGGTGCAAAACCAGATGGCACTAAGGATAAAAGGCGTGAAGTCCCAGGGAAGCATGTGTTTTACAAATACTGTGCCTTTTGTGAAATGTTTGTTTTCTTTGGCTGCCACTTGCCGAGAAGTAGGCTTCAGTTCTTCCTGGAAAATTCATAAAAAGCCAAAAGAAAAATTGCCTCAAAGCTCAAAATGTGGTAAACAATGGTTAATATTTTTTGTGGGTGTTTTATGGAAACTAATGGGAAACTTGAGACCGTTCACACATCCACTTCAACTGGACAAACTTACAAAATATATTCAAAAGACATCTCAGTTTTAAGAGTTACAAAATGACCGCCAAGACTTTCCTCAAATTAAAACTTATCCCTTTGTATCAGGTTGAGAAATATTATTGTAGCTTGTTCTATTGCTTTTTTTATGTGCCGTTTTCCTCCCTAACTCTGAACACTCAGACCCTACAGGCTCTGATTGCGTGCCCTCCCATGTATCACCTGATGAAGTCCATTCCTCTGCATAATGAAACGCAGAGACCATGTACCTCCACACCAATGATAGACAACTTGTGAGTGATGTTTCTGCATGCTGATACAAGATTTCTAAAATGTGTTATGTTCAGAGACATGACTATATTTCCTTTGTCCCTGGCAGTGTACGTCTGGTGAATGAGTTCAACAACATGCCCGTGCCATCTAAAACCAAACAGCAAGGTAAGATGTTAGATAGCATGACCAAAGACATTTGGTATTATTTACTGTCAGCATCACTGATGTTTTATGATTTGTAACTGTGTCCACAGCTGTTGGTGATAAGGTCGTAAAAGACATTCGGCCTGGTGTACCTTTTGAACCCACTTACATTTACAGACTCCTCACTCTCATCAAATCAAGTCTTTCTGAGAAGGTAAGCCGTGCCTCCTGAATACATTACATATTCACTGCAGAACTATGCGGCAAGGTGTTGCATTTTTTAATGATCACACTTTGAAACACTTCCTCTGGAACAGACAGTGCTTGGGGGAGTCTTGTTATGTTTTTTGAACAGACATTTTTCAGTTCAGAATTAAGCAGCTCTTCTGAATAAACGCAACTCATGTATTACACATGCTGACTCAATTCTGTTTCAGTTTTAATGAAGGAAATTGCTTAAATGCAGTGATTGATATTTTGAAGTTTAATTAGCCTTAATCCCATCCTGTCTCACTGTGTACACACTTCCTTGTCTGTTTACCTCAACAAATGACTGTGTATGCACATTCAAGTGTGCACATTAGCAGTTTTATTTGACTGTCGGCATTCTTGGTAGTGTGTTAATTGGTGCTGATGTACTGATACTCTGCTCTCAGGGTCGACAAGAGGATGCGGAGGAGTATCTCGGGTTCACACTCAATGGATTGCACGAGGAGATGCTGGCATTGAAAAAACTAATTTCGCCTCAGGAAGAGAGTAAGCAACTTTTACTGCTTACATGTCAATACAATATCACCAGACAGATAACGTTTAAAGTTATTGTTCAATTGAATTGTTTGCATGTCAGTACGTAATATTTACTGAGCCAATGAAGGGTCGTGCCTTTGCAAATGGTTAGGTGTGACCTTCATAAACCCAACATTTTTCAGCAGAACAGTGTGGAAAGTGTGTGTTAAATAATTTATTTTTTCATGTGTATAACAGTTTTTGTGTGTTTTTCCCTGCATCACAGATTAAGGAACAGGGTTCATTTAACTTTCTTTAGGGCACTTTGGTTCAGTCATTTTACCTCTTAAGTGATTTCTCTTTGTTGTCTTTTGAACAGAAGCTCCCACACCCAACGGACCAGAGTCCCAGCCGGGTTTGGAGGAAGACGTTGCTGATAAGGAGGAAGAAGGTAGTGAGGACGAGTGGGAGCAAGTGGGTCCCCGAAACAAGACTTCCATCACTCGCCAAGCTGACTTTGTCCGCACACCCATCACTGATATCTTTGGTGGACACATCAGGTACGTTGACAGATTGTTTCATACATAAAGCATTATCCTCTTGTTTGTTATGGCTTATTTTCACAGTTAATGCACCAACCTTTTGTCATAATGGTATGACCTTCATCTGTGCATTCTGTGCTGGTTACACAGCTTAAGGTTTTGACCTGTGTTCATGGTGGCTTTACAAATTGGTCTGCCACCTTCAGCTCTCCAACTTTTCTCCAACGAGCACCACAGTGCTTCAGAATAACAGCCACTGTGGGTCAGTTGTGGTCAGAAGTCTCGACAGCAAGACGTGGGGCACCCATCCACAAACAAAGGTCTTAACTTTCAGACAAATTGGAAAGTGTAGAATCTGTGCGGCTGTAGCCTGCCTAAATAATATGTTCAATGAGGTTCTGGTCTGGCACAGTCCTGGTGTACACTGGTTGCACAGTGTCTTAAAAGATTATTTTCTCAGAAATGGTTGAGCCCAGTGAGAAATGAAATACAGAAGTGTATGTTTACCGAGAGTGGTGTGTACGCCTACTGAGCTTGGCTGTAACCCATGGGTTTTTTAAGGCAGTAGTCGAAGTAATTGGTTTGTCTTGCACAATCTCTGCAACAATTATTATTGGAAAATTACTTTTGCCCAAATTTAAAGTGTTTTAGCAGTCATCATGAACAGTCCGAATATTTAAAATTGTCTGGGTTAGATGCAATCAGGTTGAGCTGAGTACATTGTGAAAAAAGTAAATGTTTTAGTACAAGTGCTGGAAGGTATCTCTTGGCATTGATGGGAATAATTTCAACAATATCCTGCCTCAATGACAGGCCCAGGTCATAAATCTCTTACTAGTATTGTTCTAGAGTTTCTAACTGGGCACTTTGTTTCTTCCACAGATCGGTGGTGTATCAACAAAACTCTAAAGAGTCGGCCACTCTGCAGCCTTTCTTTACCCTGCAGCTGGACATCCAGTCGGAGAAGATCCGCACTGTCCAGGAGGCTCTAGAAACCTTGGTGGCTCGAGAGTCGGTCCAGGGTTACACTTCTAAAACTAAGCAAGAGGTATATTAAAAGTGCACTTACAAGCTGTTTTAGTTTAAATCAGTGTCAAAATTGAAATATTAAAGTGCTCAAAGATATTTTTGTAGTAAATTGTTCTTGGAATGTGCGCTACTTTTGGTTTAACACATAAATGAGGAGTAATTGCTACAAAATGTAAAATACATAAACCTTCATTTAATTTTCTCGCTAAATATTGTAATAGTTGCCTCAGGCCTCAGCACAGACCTCACAACTACTGAAGAAAATAGAAAACTCTCTGAAAACAGTGTTGTCTTTGAACATTAAGCTGGAACCACTGGTGCAGGGAGTATTGGCTCTACAGCTGTAAAATGGACATCTTTGCAGTTTTTTGTAATGGATAAGTCTATCATTTTGCTTCTTTGCATTTTAAAGACTTAACTTTGGTCCAGAGCTCAACTCTTGTCTTTTGTACTTTGAAAACCTAGAAACTACTGATGTAAGGGTTACAGCTTTGAAGGGCTCACCAAGCTCTTGTATTTCCAACAAAATGTTACCTGTACTGTACTTTCCCCCCGTTCATTCCTGTTCATAAAACAATTATTTGGTTTGGTCTTAAGTCTGTTGTTACAAATACAGCTTTGAGAATCTTTTAAACTGTCTTTTTTTCTTGGATAATTTATTATTAATCCAATCTCTGACTGCATGTCTTTTTACTCTTTGTCTTCACACTCAGATTGAGATAAGTCGGAGGGTAACTCTGGAAGAGTTGCCACCTGTGCTGGTGCTCCATCTCAAGAGATTTGTTTTTGAAAAGACTGGAGGCTGCCAGAAACTGACGAAGAACATCGATTACCCCGTTGACCTGGAAATCAGCAAAGGTATGGACCCGCACTTTGCTGAGCATGCTAGGCCTTCACCTTGACCCTGTGACTCTGAGTACACACATTACACTGCAGTACTTAGTTCATGAACAGTGTCCATATATAAGTTTACCAGCATTCATTATAGACCCGTGACTTTGAAGTTTCATTGTTAGAAAAATGTACTATACTATAACGTATCTTCATTGTCATAGTATTGACTCATCAACGTCCTCTTTTTAATTATTTGTCATCATATGTGCTCACATACAAGCTATTGTGTTAACAACTATATGTTTCCAGAGTTAAATGTATCTATTTATAACAGCCATGTTGTTTTTAACACACATATATTTAAGGTTCACTTCTTAGTTTTAGCTGTAGATATTTAATTCCACCACCTGGCTAATAAAAATAGTTTTGTCTGGATGATTTAACCCAGAGCAAAAGATGGTGATGGTTCCCCAGGGATTCCTTTATGGTTTTTATCATTTTGGTATTAAAAAAGACAGATTGGTGAGCCATTTTCAAGAGGAATGACCTCTCCTCTGAACTTGGGAGACATGCATGAAAATGGCACAATATTACGCACTGATTGAATTAGATTGCCAAGTCATTGTCAGGTGTAGCTCAAGTAAGACAGCCAGAGACATCATTGAATGAAGAGATCAATCAAGGTAGCAATGTTACAATGAACTTTGTGAACCCCATATTTTTTTCATCAGCATTTTGTGCAAATTGAAACTTTCTGTGGATTCAGACATTCAGATATTTCATAAAATGACTTGGGTTTAGATTTAGGTTGCAGCAGCTGCAGTTTTTATGTAATTCAAAAAGCTGATTTTGTACTTCTTCATTTGAAAAAAGGTTTTTAAAAATTGTGCCAATTCAAAACAGTGTTTCCAATTGACTTCCAAGCTCCTCTGCTTTTTGAAGAACAGTAACATCAATACAAAGGCAAAATTTATTGAAGTCTTGTTAAGTTTTCTGCTGTATAAATCTTAAGAAGCCAGCAGCACTTAGAGCAACACATGCTATGTTCAATTATAGTTTCAGCAATGCTTTAAAACATCTTAGTCTAATGAGCATCTTTTAACCATAATGTTTTTTTCAGATCTCTTGTCCTCTGGAGTACGAAGCAAAGTTGTGAAAGGCCAAAGAACTTACAGGCTCTTTGCAGGTTTGTTTTTTCATTTGTTGTTTATGTATTTGTATCATATTATTATGTTTGCTGCTTTTTTGTGATATATTGTCAGTGTGGGAACTGTTAATTCACCATGATGTGTTTCCTTCATCCACAAAAATAACAATGTTGCCAAGGGTACTTTGAGAATTACTGTCCCTTTCTGTGTTGAACGTCAATACATCTAGTTGACAGTAGTCTTTTCATTTCACAGCACAAAGTACTTTGGGATCATAATTTTTGAAATATATTTTTGACCCAGCAGATTTTATTTTTCCAGAAAACCTATAATAAATCCATGAAAGAACCTAAATGCATGTTGTCTTTTGTGACGAAGGCGCATGTGTTTCACAGATTCCATCATAGAAAATTAAAGAGTTATAGGAGTCACTGGAAACTCGAGACTGCCATGATATACATGGTCTTTAAAAGTGTATGTAAGCTTTTGTTCACAACTGTATAAAGTGTGGTGTAGTTATTTTGGTTGCACCACATATAATTGTGAGTCAAGTGGACCAAGCTTAACTGCTTTTAGTAACGAGATGCTGACTCGACAGTGCCCCACTTTTAAGTCCTGGATGAGTAAAAACTTGTAAATCTAATATTCCACATTTCTCAAATATAATTTTTCCCATGTCTCTCAACTTCACCAGTTGTCTATCACCATGGAAACAGTGCGACAGGTGGTCATTACACCACGGATGTCTTCCACATTGGTCTTAACGGCTGGCTGCGCATTGACGACCAGACAGTGAAGGTCATCAACCAGTACCAGGTGGTGAAGCAGACTGCAGAGCGCACCGCCTACCTGCTGTACTACCGCCGCGTCGACCTGCTGTAGACACACACGTACACATCCCAACATACATGCAAGAATACCCGAATATATTCACAAACACACACAGAACACACACGCTCCAAATGCACTCGTTGACAGTACAGTACATGTACACATGACACAAACACACACCAAACTAATGAACAGGAACACTGCCCAACTTGTTCTCTTGCAAGATTTTCCTCTTCTTCCCTCCTGTCCCCGCTTTCCTGAGAACCAGCTTTTCCGACACCTTTTTCCTTGTCTACTTTTTCTTTGCGGAAGGAGAGAAGCAAGCTGCATTCACAAAGATTTCCCTGTGACTGCTCTCTCTTCTCTGTGCACCACTGCTGTGTATTTTTCCTTTTTTGTTTTACTGTTAAAGCAGCAAAGAAGGACTGTTGAATAGACAGAGGTGGGGTTGGGGTTACAGGCTAGGACCTGAGACTCTCCTCTGACTGAGCCCACAGCTTGGCTCAGATAGCGAACAGTGGACTCACTCACACAGGAAGAACTATCAACCACAGGCTGCAAGTGGACTGCTGGGGTAATTCTCTTGTTAAAATTACCTTTTATAAGGAAATGACCTAGAAATATCAGTGTTTGCCTTTTAGTAAAGGAGAACCGTCGGCCTAATGAATTTGCAGCAGTTTAAAAGCCTATTTTTTTGCTTTTGTGCATTGAAAAGGCCCAACACCAGCATTGTCATGAGTCTCTCCTCCAAAGGCCAGATTGTTTTCTTCTCTGCCACCACCAAGCCCTTCTTCTCCATTTCCTCACTTTTATGATGCTTTTAAGTCTAGGTACAACTTGAGCCATCAAAAACAGGAAAAAAACAAAGATAGGTGGTACATTGAATGGGAACTGAACAGCTTCCTTGTTTTGAGAGATCCTTGTTGTGGTATTTGGGTTTAGGTTTAGAGAGACTATCTTAAAAAAATATTAATGCGCTTTAGAATTTAATAACAAATATGCTTCTGTGCACAAAGTATAAACTGATTGATGATTCCAATATGACAGGAAAATGCATATTTTACAAATATTTAGATTCAAATGTAAAAAAAAGATATCAGATCTAGCTGACTGAAAACTTGTTTGGGTCCTAAAGGACTGTGCCAGTTTTTAGACTCAGTTCTTGCACTGGATAAATGGCAACCAATCAAGACAGATTCCACTGCAAAACCTGCCCGTGTTTACTTTGTACATTTCCTTCTCTATCCATTCATTTTTTTTTGTCTTTTCTTGTCTAAAGGTTCCACCTGTGTATTGGTGGCTTATCAGTGTAGTTTTGAGCCACACCACCCCTCTTACCCCCAACTCAGCAGAAAGCGGGGGCTGCCTTAGGTTCAATGTGTGATGTTTTTTTCCACTCAGCGTACAAGTCTAACCCTAATCAGGCGGCAACTGCAAGTCTAAAGTCTGTGAAGAGTTAATGGAATGTACCTGACACCTCTGTATTTGCTCTTTTGTGGCTCAGCGTTTCCTCCCAGTCGAGGTAAACTGAGTATTGAGGGGAAGTGGGACTACACCTGTGCAAAGCTCTGCATAAAGACCCCCAGACATGCGCACAAAAGGAGATAGTGTTTGCTTTTGTTGAAGATAATTGATTTTTGGATCATTCATTGATTGTGATGATTTCTTTTTGTTTGAGTTACTAAAAGATGTTAGTTTTGTTTTGTTTTGTTCTTTTTGTCATTGATCATTTATTGGATGTCATAATGCTCTCGCTCCCTTCAGAAAAAAAATCTGCTTGCATTTGAATTGGTGTTTGAAAAGAAATTACACAGGCTAAAAAAGCACAACAAGAAATAAAATTGAAATAGTTATTTGCTTGATATTTATTTCCATTTTGTCATTTTATTTTGATATTTGTTTTTTCACTCAAGACCCATTTCATTCCAACCACCAACGTCAGAATCTCAGTATTACCATTTTAGCTCAAGTATTTACTTCAGTTTCTCACACATACCTGTCTGTTAATTAAAACAAGGTAACCAGGTGAGACAGTGGTTGACCCACATTTTCCTGCTTCAGATCTAAGAAAAGCTGCAGTGTAATAACATTTTCCTGTAGAGCAGTGCATGGATTTAAGTTAATTTAACATGTTCATTGATTGTAAGTTCACAAAGCCTAATTAGATTCAGTCTTTCCAGCTGAAATTCAATTTATGTGACATTTTCCAAAATTGCATATTAGACTTAAACAATTCCTAGCGTTATTTTTTTGCATCATTTAGTGGTGCATGTCGACTGACTTTTCATGTGGGGTTCAGTCAGAAACCTTTCCCAGGTAAACCAAAGGACAACATTATACAGGCCCTACTGCCTTTCATTCAGTTTATATTCTAACTTTGTTTTGCCTTTTCCATTTGAGGTCTTGTTGCCATGTCTCATCACAGTCCACGACTCATAGCACACAGGAAACGGCATGCTGTTTAGACAGTCGATACATCTTCTAACTTTCACAATAGTTCAGTTGTGCTGCTGGCTTTGTAGTCATTTCTGCACAAATTGTGACACTGTTGATTTGCATATTTTCTTTTCCCTTTTTAAAGAATGTTTGGAAGTTGGGACTTTGAAACAGACACCTTGAGCTTTCTGTTGTACAGTTTTATCTCAGTCTCTGATGGCTGGTCAGGAAATGTGCTGGTGAAAATGCTTCAATAATTGTCTTTCTTTTTCAGTATGTGCTCCTAACACTATTGTCTGCTGGGAACTGTTGGGGATATTGACCTAAAAACAAAATCTATACTGTCTTTTAATTTTAAGCCTCCAGCATTCTATTTTGTTTATTGTTCAAATAAAGGATTGTGCAAAAAGCAGTTTGCTAATCAACTGTAGTCTGAAGACTACCTGGCTTTCTTATAATACAGTAAATACTGAAAACCTCTGCAGCCTCGACTCCGTGGACTGGCCTACAGAACAATGTGCACAATAAACCAAAACAACAAAATGATCCACAGAGTCCTGGTCTATCGCACGCTTCTAATTGGTCTCTTGTTCCTTTATGTCAACATGTATTGTGTGTAGTGTGTCATATCTCTCCCTGCTGTGGTCTAGCTGGCTCCCTCGGTGCCCACAGCGCTCTTTAGGGCCGTGGCTGAGCTCGCCTCTGTTTGGTTTAATGGGAAGCAGACCCATCATTGAAAAATTTGCCTTGTAAGGTTTTTCTACTCTTTTAGTATTCCTTACTATTTATTCCTTCCTTACTATAGCTTGGCCATGTGCTGAAATGTGGCTTTGCTCTAAAACTTACAATCAAGCGTAGCATTTTCCTTGTTGATGTCAGAAGGCGATTACAAGATCTCCTCTTTTACAGGCCTACAGCCTGGAGAGAAAATTACATGTTAGGTCACCTGATAGACCACCTATACTCACAAGTGTCAGCCATGCTTTAGGGATGATTATGGATATGTCAGCCAGCTCCTCCCTACAGGCCTTTTTAAGACTTTGAGTGGTTTGCTGAAATTGTATTTTTCACCAATTTTTAATGGCCGTAGTGTTGCAACATCTACTGGGGCTTAAAACAAGACAAACTGCTTGTGGAATAGGTTTACGAACACATGTTTTTCTGTAATCTGAGAATGTTGTTGGGCCATTAAGGTGATTAAAGCGCCACATATCAAAATAATATCCGAGTGGAGATGAGCAACCCACAACTGAGCGAGCACTGGAGGCAACAAAGTCGAACCACATGGAGGAGCAGATGAGAGCAATAAATTCTCGTCACGTCTCTTTCTGCTCCGCAAACAACTCAAGCTCTTAACTGCGATGACTCGTGTTTATGTAGACAGTCATTTAAAACCACTAAATGGGAACCACCATGGCTCAGTAGCAAACGAATGCTATGATATTGTCCTGATATCCAAAAGTGAGGGAAAGACTGGACATTGGAAGTTGACGCTTTATGAGAGTTCTGGTTAAATATGACCTTTTGAACTGTCACATTTATCTGTGCTGGAATCCATTTTTTTTCTTATCTGAGCTCTTCAGGTTTGCCAAATCTGTGTTTTCTAGCTGCAATGACTGGCAAAGAGAAGGAAATCCAACTGCAGGCTTTAAAAGACTCCTTTCATAGTCCGATAGGTGGAAAAAAAAAAGAGAGCCTGTCTTCATGATTTCCTGCTGTGTTATATATAGCTCACACTGACACCAGGTGTATATGGACCGTTTCTGCCTCACTGTTGCCTCTGATAGTTGTGAATCAGTTGGCCTTAAAACAAGTTTAAGCTACTATTCGCAGCATTCTTATCTTGTGTGCTTACATTTGACTAATCTGGCCGCCTTATTGAAGTGATTTTACGCATTTCCTCTCCCCATTACGATCCACCCACTTGTTGGTTTTTATAATCAGCCTCGTACACCATATGGTCTCTTCATTTAGTCTTCCCCCAGTTTTTCCCCTCCGCTGCATCTCACTTTTGTGCGTCTTGTTTAGAGGTTCACTAGCACTCTGCAGTTTCTAAGGAAAGTAAACATTATGGCAACCAGAGTTTCAAGGACCTCCATGAGCCCCTGTCCAAATAAACCCGCTCTCATGGAGAACCAGTGTGTGTGTGTGGTGCTCGCTTGTTCCCCCTTGATCTTTACAAAAAGACAAGCTTGTCTCCCACCTGCTAAAGATTTAATCATGTCAAAAAGTAAACAAGAAAGGGATGTTTGAGTTGTGTAATCCTTCTGTTGTCCTAAACCGAGACTAATGCAGGATTGTGAGTTTCCATTTTCCATCTGGCCTGGACTGAATTATATGTTGGGGTTGATGCAGAATAATGAGTAACACTTCTGAGGCTAAAACCCTTTCGTCCCTCAGACATTAGAAACAAATCATCAAGGCAGGCATATATCATCACTAACGTCTGTCAGAAAGAGACCGCTCAGGACTGGGAAATGCAGATTGAGGTTTTGTCAGTAAGAGCATCTCCAACAAAAAAACAAATAAATCCCGAAGATCCACTCATTGACTGTTGTCGGGAAATAGTAAATATGTCCAATTGCTTGAATATTGTGCAAAGATGTGCTTTTAGCTTTAAGGTAAAAACAAAAACGCATCAGTAAAACAGGTTGTTAACAGATACGGGGAAACTGAATGCCAAATTTGTGTTTTGAATATTTTGTATCTGTAAATAAAAGGGTTGGCAAAGAGGCGCAATGTAACAGTTTCACTGGAAAATAACTGGTGTTTGTTTATGGATGGTTTCGATTCAAGCACAAAGAGGAAAGATGTGCCAGAGGGGGTGAACGATTTAAAAAACAAATCGTGGCAACACAAAAATAAATGTGGTTTCGAGTTAAGCTTGCAGTTATTGAAATCAGAAACATTGTAGAACACCTCAAAGCTCCAGTTTAAAGGTCACATTTGAATTTAATCAAAGCCTCCTGAGTGTCCCGATTATGTGTGGCGCATGTAAACATCATATCCTGGTGTCTGATGGCATTATTTTGATTATTCTCTCTGTGTGCAGTAGTGCTGTTAACCCAAATTACAGAGTAGTTGGGAAAAGAGGAAATATTTAGGTGAGTGATGGCGATCAGCTTGCTAAAATACAGGGTCTGACTTCAGTCTCCCAGAGAATAAGCGGTGATGTCACTCTTGTTGTCAGTCACCAGTGATCCAGCAGTTCAGTCAGTCAGAAATCCAGACTGTTCATTCTCAACTGCTGAGCTTTCTGAGTCCATACAGAAATAAGCGGCTGATATATGGCGGGATCACAACACACCTGCTCTGAGACGACCAGGATAAGATTTGGTTACGTAACGTGGTCTAATATTTGACGCTTATTTCCCACATGTGGAGGGCTCTACGTTTGGATAATCGATCTGTATTGAACGCCTCAGCCAACTCAGAAACCATCAGGATCTGACTGGGTTGTGTTATTGTTAATGATGCTGACTCTTTGATTGTTTCACATTATTGGATTAGTGGCGAGGACACACTTTCCCAATGTTGTTCTTAATTTGTTGGAAGAAGATGCTGGATGGCTCTAAAGATCACTGACTAGAATGATCTTTTATATAATGTCTGAATTGGATCACAAACCTCTCAAAACAAAGATATTTTAATCAAAGACTTTTCCAGTGTCCCATAATTAGAGCACAAATGCTGTCAGGCTAAGACGAATAAAGGCAAAGTGTTTTTTCTTCTTCTCTCTGCAGAGCAAAGCCACCCTCACTAGCATCTCTGCAGGACATTTAAGAAAGAAAGCTGGTGCATAATGGGCCAGACTTCCTGTTAAACATGTATTTCTCAGCAAGTTCAGAGCCCAAACTGGCGGTAGAGAATCTGTCTGCGGCATTCCTTCAGAGTGACCACACTCTTGTAAACGTCTGAGACAGAAATCGAGCACATGATGGAATAAAATGTGAACTATTTGGGTCACAACACAGCGAGACCTCTGCAGGGTCAGTAAGGAGATACGACGGTGACACACGATGAACCCTGTATCCAGAGCAGGGGATTCTCGGTTCGTGTTGCCAACGAGCTTGACTCTTTTCACTCCTTTATCCTCCCTGTGTACCTGTCCAAAGTTATACAAAGTGTTCTTACTAATACTTTTACATGAAGCTTTCATGCCAGGTTCCCTACAAAAGATCCGCTTTGGGCTTTCAGGTCTCCAAATGATAAGATTTTTTGTCTTGAACACCACCAAGCAGTGAAGTTAGAATCTATAAAATTAGTAATATGGTGCCATTTTCCACACTTACTGTATGTTTGAATTATCAGTCCATGTGGGTCACTGCAGCAACTTCATTAGATCCTGATTTATTGTTGTAATCTTGGTATGTTGTAGGAATGTCAAATCTGGATGTGCTGCCTTGTATGACCTCTGTCTGGTGTAGGGAGTGGTGAAAGTAAAGAGCAACACTGATTTGGAAGCTCTGTGGACTGAATAGGACTCATTTTACAGTAATATTTCAAACTTTCTATAATTTCTATGAGTGATACTGAAAGATTAGTGACAGAGAAACTCAAATTTATATAAGTGAGCAAAACATGTTTATGATTACCCCCCC
>OMNN01101676.1:35191-56705 GCA_900302755.1 Chromis chromis
AGGACTGGAGGGAGGGGGGGAGGGAGCAGGGAGGTTCATGCAGTGTTTCTCAAGTCTGGCCAAAGCACCTGGCAGCTCCCTCAGATATTTCCCTTTTGCCCCCGATACCTGGATGGCCTGTGACTGAGCCTACTGTTTGTCTGTCTGTGTTTGTTCGTGCAGGTACCGCTCACCTGCCTTCCATGTCCAGGCCTGGTATGATGAGGTGAAAGACTACACGTATCCCTACCCCCACGAGTGCAATCCCTGGTGTCCAGAACGCTGTTCCGGGCCAATGTGCACCCATTACACCCAGGTGAGACAAGAAAATCTCTGCGTGAAGCTGCATTACACACTTGAATCTCCAACTGAACCGCATTGCATTACGAGTTGCATTGCAGGTAAATTAGGTGTCATGTTTGGACAAAGAAGAAAAATATATTACTCTGGTTCTATTGCACCGTTTGCTGCACTGTATGAATATGATTATTTTAATGAAATAAATTGATAAAATACCCTTTTAGCAAAGCACTTGGCAGCCCTTAGCCAGATCAATTATTGCAGGAAGCAGAAAAGTTTGGAACTGAGGAGAGTGTGGTGAGAGAAAATGAGTAGGGAAGTGGGTGAGAAAATTAAGAAATCAGTCAAAAGGAAACAGAAGTGGGTGAGCTATCCTCCTCTTCCCCTGGACTTTACTTTGTAGCTGTTGGGATGAGTTTACAGAAACATCCAGACTCCTCCCTGGGCCTTCACCCTGAAACTTGATCGCTGCCATCTGGTAGTGATTTCCAGACGCACCAGACTCACTGCTTGACCTGGATTCTTTTGAAGATGCTGCAGAGAGGAGACAGTTCCAAATCTGAGCATCATCACCATCTCTCTGTCTTTTATTTAGTGTCAGTCATACTCCATCACTACCTTCGATTGCATTGTGCACTCAGCACACATGCGTCTATGTGCTGACTCACTGCTTCCAGTGGCCTCTAAGTGTACCAGGAAAAAGATGAACATTCCTGAGGAGGGAGAGTGCACATCTGGGAGGAAAGTGCGGAGCAGTTTTGGAATATGCTGCGTCGTATTCCCCGTCAAATGGCACATCATTCATCTGTAACACCACTGCAGCAGCTTTCTGTTTAATAAGCCGTTTTATTTTACCTTGGACAGTTTTGGGCCTACGCTGACTCCTGTTTCTTTGAGTTAAGATATTAAAAACTGCAGCTTTTTCCAGCTGGAGCTTTAACTGGATGATGAAAAATGCTTGTGATTGTGTCACAAAGAGCAAACCGAGTTCACGTGATGAGCATCCAAGTGAGCCAGAATAACAAACCAGGCAGACCAGGAAGTCCCAGTGGTCCCATTAGTTGTAACTGCCAATTTAGGTGCTTCCTCTGGAATCACTGCTCAAACTGTGGGCTGTGAAAGAAAGAAATCTGGGCTACAAGTTCAATACTTTACTCTCCTTTCTGTCTGTTCATTCAGAAACGTGCTAACCATTTATTTATTTCCCTTTTTACAGCTGGTCTGGGCAACCACCAGCCGAGTCGGCTGTGCTGTGCACGTGTGTCCAAAGATGAACGTGTGGGGAGAAATATGGGAGAATTCCGTTTACCTCGTGTGCAACTATTCCCCAAAGTAAGATCAATATTCCTCCATGTTCCACTGTTCATCAACACCTCTGGTCTCTGGACCCTTGTTTACATTCCTCCTCCTTGCAGGGCTGACCAATGCTACAGTGTGTGTTCCTAATATAGATGTACTGCAGATATGTAACAAGACATTTGCATGACATATTGGTGCCATTAAAATTCCTCCAGATGTCAAAATAAAAAAAAATTATGAAGCATGAGGAAAAGAAAATAAGAGCAGAGTAGGTGTTTGTTTTCCAGACAGCCCACAGGATGTAATTGCCCGACAGACAACGAGGACTGTTTTTATTAGTTTGTGGGACTAATGACTTTTAGGAGTGTTGTCCACGGGCAAGGACTGCTGAAGTAATTACAATGCCATGAGGTCGGTGACGACAGACTGATGATTAATTTCCACCTTAGTCAAGCTGTCCATTGTTCATTTTTTCTGCAGGGGCAACTGGATTGGAGAGGCTCCGTACCAGCATGGCCGTCCGTGTTCCCAGTGCCCTCCCAGCTATGGGGGAGGATGCAGAAATAACTTGTGCTACAAAGGTGAGCAAACCCACAAGATTTTCATCATTCATTTTAACATTAAACACAACACCAACCTGGAACTGTTTGTCTATTTACAGACTCTCAACGCTCAGAGACCGAGGACATGAACGAGGTGGAGAAGCCTCAGGTTCCGCTGCCACCTCGGACCACTGCCAGACCGGCCCCCAAACCTAAACCGTCTGCTCCAAAGAAACCTGCGTCCAAGCCCTCCACGCCAAAGGCCACCACTCCCAGGACGCCACTTTCTAAAACTCCCAGCAGCACCTTTCTAGGTAGCTACAAGAATGATTCATAATACCTTAAAGTTTCATGTTAAACGCTTTGCATTAATTTGTTGTCTTGTATTTGCAGCTCACAACATTAAGTGTGAGACTAGACTGCGAGATAAGTGTAAAGGAGCAACCTGCAACAGGTCAGGTTAATGAATTTTAATGTAAAATTAGTTTTTCTATAAATGTGCTCAAAATATACACTTCCTCTCCAACATGGACTCACCTTAGTCTCATCTTCTGAATGCAGATTTAAGTGTCCTGCGAATTGCCTGAATAAGAAAGGAAAAGTTTGGGGAACCGTCTCTTACGATGTGGTGAGCTTTTCCAACAATAAACAAACATCTTGCATTGTGCAACACTTTATAATTTATATCCATACTTACATGTTCACTTTTTTATTGTTCCAGCAATCAAGTATTTGCCGGGCTGCCATCCATTCTGGCGCCATTGACAACAATGGAGGAGTGGTTGATGTCACAAGGACGGAAAAGTTTCCATTCTTTGTCAGAGCCACGAAAAATGGCATTGAGTCTTTGAGGTAGATATCTCTGCTTTGCTTAACGTTCTCAAACAGCCTGAAATCTCATTTGCTGATGCAACATTTAAGAGACACATTTTCCTGCTTCTATGATTCACATCTTGTGCATTAAGGGGTTTTCTTCAGAGCCAGCGGTTTCCTGATTTCTAAACAATTTAATGTCTTTTGCAGCAAATATAAACCTGGCAATGCCTTTGTGGTGTCCAGAGTGGAAGGTAAGTGAAGCATCATTCTGTCAGAAGAGCTCTGAGTCATGATTGTATGTAGACTCACACAGTCAGCCAACACAGATTGGGTATATTAAGTGATTTTTTTCTTCTCTCCCTGTGACAGAAACTACTGCTGATTGCTACACCACGGTGGCTGAAATCTGTCCTTTCAAAAGACCCTACTCACACTGTCCAAGGTGCCTTCACACATCCAGCATTTTGTTTTATTGTGCATTTTTGCATTTTGCATTAAGCATTCAGAAATAGTGTATGACACACTATTATATAGTTGTAAGCAGATATAAATGTTTAATGTCTTTGTCAACAACCATAAGTCCTCCAGTAGTCAACCAGATAAAGCATGACAGTATAGCTGCTATAGTATTACAAATCTGTTGACTATATGAGACAGGCAGATGTTGTTTGGCACCAGAAAATTTAGATTAAAAAGTAGGTCATTTGGCAAGAGTAGGTGCTGGAAAAAAGTGTCAATTATTTTTTTTAAAAAGAAAAGAAAAAAAGAAAATTCTAGATGAAACAATAGAAAAGCATAAACTCCAGGAAATTCCATGAAACCAACGAAACCTTAAAAAAACACCTGCCCTGGTAAAGGAGGGTTGGACAAAACATAAATTAAGCCAAAATGTGAATAAATAGCAAAGGTATTATCTGGTTTCTGCTTATATATACATGAAATATGGACATATATAAGTGTATATACTATACATGCTTATGTTTCATCAAATTCCAGCAACTACAGAAATTCTTCTCCAACCCTTCCCTACTTCTTCTGTGCTCCAATTTCTCACTGCTACGGACAAATTCATGCAAATCTGCTTTTATCATCCCTGATATTAGCAAACTAATTTCCAGACAATACATGCAACAAAACACCAAAACTACCAATCAGCCAACCAACTCATAATTCTCTATATATTCCATATAAAGTAAATAACTGAAACTGATAATATGATAAATAATCAAGCACAGGGTGTAGTTGAAAAGGATAGACGATGCAGCTCCTTTTTTATATATATAATATAGTGTTTCTAAATGCTAAAAATGAAAAAAAAAAAAAAAAACATGGTTCTGTTTAATGACTCTTATCTGTTGCTGTAAATTTATGCTATTGTCTAATTGTTTTTTCTTAGAATCTTCTGTCCAGCCGACTGCAAGATGCAGCCTTCCTACTGGTCACCTGTAATTGGAAACAACATCTATGCAGATGTAAGTAATACACGTTTTCATTGTATATCTTCAAAAAAAGACCTTTACAAAGTGTTTATAAATCACAACGAAAGTCCTCCCCTGTGTGGATCTCCTGCATGATTGGGTTGCTTAGGAAGGAGTTGAATCATAGTATGAATAAGTCTTATAGAGAATGGAAGTAACGGTAAGGAAAGCCACAGTCTGGCAGCAGTGTGTTACCCAGCATGGGGCCTGACCACTCCAAGGCTCATAATTGCATCATCTCAGACTTAGTGCCTGTGTCTCAGAGGTAGAAATAAAAGGCTGGTTTAGATCATCACTTCACGTCACCTAAATCATGTCCACAGTTGATTAATCACAGTAAAGTACCCTTCAGACTAACCTTATCACAGCGCAGTGTGAAGGTTTTCATGTTACTCCAGCAGCTTATTTTAGCGTTTCCAGTTGGCACAGTCACAGGAGGTGAACGCTGAGTTTAACAGAGCTCTACCTCGGATGAAACTGACCCTTGATGACGTCCAGCTGGGCACAGATCGCAGTTCCCTGGAGACCCTTAAGCAAGCACACTGGCTCGTAACAACTGGGCAAAGGAATGTTTTGTAATCTCCAGCACCCAAATTTGTTTCTACAGTGGTGCAGAAGCTGGATGTTGGTTAAACATGAGACATAAACCGTCTGGTTGGGATCGTTGGCTGGGCGTGATCTGTGTTTGGAGCAGAAAAGAATGCTTCTACTTCAGTCTGTTGATAAGAGCTTACGGCCTGTAGCTCTGGAGCCAGACTTCTGGCTTAGACTTCACTCCTTGTGTGTTAGTCAGTGTGTTACTGAAATATGTAAAAATATAAATAAAATATATAAGAAAATTGAAAAAGTGGTTTGCATTTACTTTGTTTTTATCTTCACAGAGCTCCAGCATTTGTAGATCAGCCATCCATGCAGGGGTGATCAAAGCAGACGGCGGTTTAGTCGACGTTCTGCCACTGGACAAGAGAAAGAGCTATACTGGAATCTTGAAAAACGGCATCCAATCTGAAAGGTACTACTCACGTATTTGTGGTCAACTGTTTTTACTGTTATTATATTCCCCAAATGAAGGCTGTTGTGTACTGTTACAAAGATAAATGGGTTAAGCACGATGTCAAATAGTTACCCATGGAACGTTAGAGAAAGCCTGAAATCCAGACAGCTATTACTTTAGATTTGGCTCCCTGAAGTCTTGCTCAATAGTATTTAGAGAAACTCCGTCTAAGAAAGGAAAACATGCATGTTTAAACATAATGTGTAACAACTTCCAAGCAACCCTTTGTTTGTAAAACTGTCAAACCTCCTTAGTTGTAATGAAAGCTGTGAGCAAGTATTAAGGGAATATGTTCACCAGAAACACATGTTATTGCAAAAGTAATGACTCTTCACTAATCGGTTTCAATGGGAAAACCCCAACACATTACCTGAAAAAAGTCCCAAGTGGATTTTGAAATCAGCGGTTGCACTTTGACGAACACAACCTGTAACACTATTTAATCTCAGAGGAGTCAGACACAAGAAAAAAAGGACACTTATTGTTGGTAATATTTGGTAATATTTTTCCAAACCCACCAGTGTTTTACAGTAAATGGAGCGATTAATTCTCACACCCATGGGGGAATTCAAAAGCCCTGCAGATCCTTGCAGGGCCTGTGTATTTTAGTTGTTCTGGCCAGATTAACAATGATAAAAGGTGTCCCGCCCTAACAGGAGATGCAAAGAGAAACACAACCACACAGTCATTAAGAGGGATATCCAAGCCTGTGTGGGTGGGCAGGCGGTGTGTTGGTGGCTAGAGTGCAACTTTTTCCAAATGTTATCCAGTTGATTTCTATTTGAGGAATTGTTCGTTCTGTGTATTGACCTGCAACAACTTGTCCTCCTGTGTCAAATATTTTTAATGAATGTAACTAAGGAGCTGGTGAGCTACTAGCAGGAGAACGATGATATCACCGCTCCTTAATCCTGCACACTAATCTTTGATTGCTCAATTTTCCCCTGACTGGGGAAAAAACAGCTGTCAGTGAGCAAAAAACCAAAGCAATTAAGTTGCAACAAATCTGAGATGTGGGCAGCAGTTAGGAGAAGCCTGGGACACTAAAAAAATCCCCCAACACAGCTCACTAGACTGTAAGCTGTGAAGATTCAACATGAAAACACGTAGTTTCATTGTGTTTCCCAGTAATTATGCAGGTTTTGTAGCTCTCTAAGGGGAACTGAAAACCTTAGTCTCTATCTAAAACAGATTTTTACGTCAGAGGTTATATAATGTGTACATGCAGAATAATATTCATCTTCAACATTGCCCAGCTCAGGCTTTAATATCTGACCAGGAAGAGTGTGGTAATGAAAACCTTGAGACACAACTGAAATGAACATATGGAGCCTTGTAGCAGAATTAGACAAGTAAATTTGACAAGAGAATCTGAAACATGCCTGACAGAGGTGCCTTTATTCACTGTGTCCTCTTTTTGATTTATGTCTGCTGTAATTCTGCATGTAGCGGACTCCCTGCATGCACACCATGTTCCTCAAATCACTCTCCTGTCTGTGGCCAGCTCCGGTGGACTGTGCTGAGGCGAGGAAGCCCTTGTGGCCGGTTCTGCTGGCATATGGGGTTGTAAGAGTAATGGTGTGGTTTGGTGTGTGGAGGGCCCACACGTGGGATCTTTGGTTACTTTACCCAGGCATGTCAATTGAGTGTGCGAAGTGCTGAGTGGCCAAAAATAATGCAAGTCTGATTCTATGAAATCTAATGCAGAGCTGCAAAGGCCTCGTCCAGGGCAGTGGGATAGGAGGTCAATAGATGGCTGAGAGAACGTGCCAACACCATGGCAGGGCTGGCAGTTTGCTTTGCGCTCTGTTGCTGGGGAAGTAATCACAGCCTATCCAATTACTCGGGGATGGAAATGCTGTCAGCCACTTAGTCAGTGTTTTCCTATACGGACAATTATCTGTGATCGGATACCAATCGCACCAGTCTATCATGATTATTGATCATGGCAGAGCTTCAAGGTCTCTCGACTAATGAGCTAATTACAGTCATCGAGTTTAACACATGCGGTAGCTGGAACAGTCATATTCAGAAATACAGCAGCGGTGAGTAATCCTGCCAACGTGCCATTTGGTGGATGTTTTTTTCCAAAGATATTGCAAGCGCTGTGATTGCACACTTTTTGATGGATTTGGCTGCTGAGAGGACTTTTTATAAAAAGATGCATTAATTTAAACTTAGCTTCACTTGAAGGTGCACACAAAATAACAGGATAACTGAGCCTCTGGGGCTTCAGCTTTGTCCATTCTTTTTCAATCTGTTTCTCACAATCTCCCTGAAATAACAAACCAAATCTCTTGCACAGTATTTGCACTACACAATAAACACTGTAACATTTGTACTTTTTTATTCACATAGGATGTTTTTACTCAGAGTGTATATTACACTTATTGTGCATCTTGCGTTTTATATTTTTCAATTCAATTCAATTCAATTTTATTTATATAGCGCATATTTGCAACACATGTCATCATATAGCGCTTTTTTTCTTGTTTATTTTTACTTACTACATATTTTTTGCTTATTTATCTGTATTTATGGTGGTGGTAACTTTACTCTTTCTGCTGTAACAACAGAATGTCCCTTTTGTGGATTAATAAAGTATTTCTATTCAATTCTAAATTGCAAGTGTCCCAGATAATAATAGTAATAATAGTATTAATAACTTATATTAATACATATATATATAGCACAAAGTTACAAAGTTTCAATAAAACAAATGTCAAATTAGAAAACAAATTCAGGAATTAAATAGGATCGCAAACATACAACAAAAAAAGACAAAAATGTTAAGTCAAGCCAAGACAACAGCTGCTGCACCAAAGTGCCTTGCAGTTAAAAGGATTAAGAATGGCATTATAAAAGTAACCTAACAAGACTAAGGACTGCAGTAAAGACTCTATAATGTTACTAAAGATGTAGTTATACCTAAGTAATTTACATATTAGGGATTACTGGGATTATTAGGTTGTAATCGCAAGGTTGGTGGTTGGCAGTTCGATCCCCGGCCCACCCACATGCCAAAGCGTCCTTGAGCAAGATGCGGAACCCAAAGTTGCTGTGTGTGTAAATGGATGAATGAGAAACACATAGTAAAGGGCTTTGGAACCTGAAAAAAAGGTTGCGCTACACGTGTGGACCATTAACCATTTCATACATTTTTCATATTGTCTGTTTGCAGCAAAAGCAACACAGAGGGCGGCGCTTTCCGACTATTTGTTGTGAGGCAGTGAGACTTCAGTTCAGAAGTCCGAAGACCACCAGCGTCATCTCAGCTGCCCTGGAAGTGCAGGAAGTGCCACAGGTTGGATACCACAGCTGTTCAACTGTGCCTTCAGTGGAATCACAACATCCAAGCAGACTGATAGACACTTTCCCCCCACTTAGTTATCAAACAGTAAAAATCACCCAGTAGAGTTCATCCAATATCACCCAATATGTTGATACGCTTGTATTTTTTTTGTCATCTTTTCCTAGACATATATAATCTGTGAATACAGAATGTTTTATATATTATGATGCATTGAACAGCTGGTGCTGGAATCTCTGAGTTAGACATGTTTTACAGAAAGTATTATGTTTACATTGATGTTCTTATTACAAATATAAGTCGGTTTTCATACACAGGAATGTATACGGATCACACTGTATTTAATCATTGTGTACAGAATATATGATATTTTGTTGTTCTTTTTAAAAAGGAGTACAATATATTTACATGTTTATGTTTTATTCCGATTTTTTTTAAAATATCACAGCCTTCTCAACAGGATAATATTTGCTTTTCTGCGCCTGGACATTTAGACTGTAAAAGTCAAATCTAAGTCTAAATTGCATTTATGAGTTAGGTGCTGTGCTTATTGTGAGTGAGGAGGTTTTGTTGGTTGGGTAGAAATGAAAGTGTTTATAGGCAGCAGGCACTGCTGGAGGGAAATAATGCTTCCTGGAGGTGATCAAGTGAAGGTCAGCTGGCGAGTTGGTGGAGATGGTCCTTCAGAATGTTGGCATTATTGTGGATTTATTCAATCACAGACAGCAGATACGTTTATAATAACAAACAGTAACATCCCATTTTATATTTATAATTGCTTAGTGCTTTTCTCATCTCTTGATTTCTCTTGTCTATGTTTTATATATAAAAATGCAAAAATTTGCCCCCTCCCAACCCTAGACAGTTGAATGTGTTGCGTGTTTCAGGTACAAAGAGAGTTTTTTTTTTTAGTAGAATCTAGACCACATTGTGAACGGTGTGAATGTGTTAAAGATTTTTATCATCAAACTGCAACTTATGCACTTTGGAACAATTGACAGGAGACACCTGTAATGTCTGTCACTATACTGGATTGAGGCACTGTTGCGTTTGGTGCAGCCCTGATCAATAATCTGTAATGAATTGAAACAAATGTACATTAAAACACACTCGACACATTATAGTACCATTGAGCCTTGTTGCTCCACCTGTTGATTTTCTTGTTCCAAGAAAAAAACGACTAACTGCAAATGTATTTCTTCAAGGATATTCCAACTTCTTATCTCTTTATTCTACCTCAGTCCTATCGCTACGCTAAGCATTTGGGTCTTTTCTATATGGGAATTTTTTATAGCGAAATGCTAAACGTTTTGTAAAATTATGATAACTGTAAATACTATATATATATTTTTTGATTTTGAATCATCCTTTATGCAGTAAGATTATAATTAAAATGTGTGAATATGTTTCTGTTGTCTTGGCTGTATTGTTTTATACAGGTGTAGGATGAGTTCTGTATTTTTTGCACAATTTGAAAATAAAGTATGTCCCTAAAAATACCAATGCACGTGTTTCTTTTTCATTAAAAGTCTTGTCGAGAGAAACCATGATATTTAAGAAATATCTTGTTGGTGTTTTAAGAATATTCTGTGTGCTTTGGCTACTTTGTAACACTTCACAGCTGATTGAGAAGGAGAAACCACTTACATGAGATCGTGACTTCATGACCATAAAACAGCATTCCAGTTTAATTCACGGAAACACACATATTGTAAAACAAATGAACACATGGAGGACTACATGTTCGGCATTGTGAGAGACAAATGTTTAAAAAAATACCAAGTAGCCATTGTAACAAGATCTCATAACTGTAACAACTGTACTTTGACCAGAGCATCAGGCTGAAATCAGTGTGACATGAATTATGAATGAAATTTAGACCCAGACCACCCAGGCTTGGTCCGTTATCTTTGGAAGAATATCACTGACCATGTTCAGAACCTTGCTCTGCTTCTTGTGGGCACACATGCCGAATGAAATGGAACAACAAATAGTAGCGATCACGTCTCAAGGACCACATACATCATCTGCCAATGGGGCTTTAGCTTAGACAGGATTGGAGAAAGGAAGAAAGGAATCCTGGGACTTGGCTAAAGTGTCCTAACCTTGTAATTTTCCATTTCACACTCCTGGCTGAAGTTCTCTTTCGTCAATTAACTCTGTATGAGATGATGAGGTTACTGCATGTACGCCATTCACGAATGCCTCATTTATTTTAACCCTGAGAAGGCTGAGAAAGTCCATCACAACCTTGTAAGCACTAATAGCTCTCCATACCTCCAAGGCTGTTATTCCAGGCAGATGTTCAATTTCACTTAAGCCCTGGTTGGACAGGGCCCTGGACCTTTGACTGATAAACAGCTACAATAGGCTTGTGTGATGACTGTTTTACCCCCATTGTCAATGGAGATAAAGATTTGTACTCACCCTGTTAATCCCCTGATTGCTTAGAGAAAACGTTCAGGAGGTTGAGTCCAAATTTAAGTTTTCTTGTCCTTAAATGTGCTTTGCACAACAGAATGATTTGATTACAACAACAGCTGAATAACATCGGACTCACAGGATAATAGAAAAATTGTATTTGTTTGTTGCTATTAAAACCTATGCAGTCTTAAAACTGACTAATATACTGTTAATATACACCGATCATCCACAACATTATGACCACTGACAGGTGAAGTGAATAACATTGATCATATTGGTACTATGTGGTGTTCTGCTGGAAAACCTTGGATTTTGGCATCTGTATTGATGAGACTTAGACACCCAAATAAACATTGTCCCAGAACAAGCACACTCCCTCATGCAAATGGAAATCCCAAATGTCACTGGCCAACCCCTGCAGGAAAATGCACCCCACCACATGGCAGAAACATCAACCAATCAGGAACATCTTGAGGAACATGACAGCCGCCCAAGATGTTGATTTAACAAACATGAAGGCACTTATCTCTGTTACCTTTTAGAAAAGAATATGCCTCCTCAGCATCGCCACACAGCAGCTGTATTAAACCACCTGCTCCTTTTTACAGAGGTTTAAGTTTAAAGGGAAGATAAACTATCATAATAATTAATTATCATTGGTCTTACAGAAATGAAACACTTACTGAGTAATGCATTATTTTACCGTATCTTGATGGGCAGATTTCCATGTGAAACCACAGTAACATACAACAGAGCACACAAAGGGAAAAAATAATGGAATTAAATATATTGGCCATTCAATCTGGTACAGACATTCATGGTCTCCAGATGATGAACTATAAAGATGACCTTTTCTTCCTGCTTTAACTTGTAGATGACATTTGTGGTCTTTAGTGAAATACCTCAACAGTTGGGGCGGACTGCCATAACATTTGGCCTCCAAGGTGCCCAGAAGCTGAATTCTGGCAACAATTATAGTCCGTATACTTTCCCTCAAAGCAGCAGATTAACACTCAGGGTTCAGGGACTTTGAATCTACTGGATGGATTCTCAAAACAATTTATACAGACGTTCATGTTTCCTGGTGAATTGTAATGATTTTGATGCTGCACTGACTTTCTTCAAACAACCAGTTGACATTTGTGGTTTTGAGGCAGCTTTGACTCAGTCTTGCATAAACTTCTGCATCTCACCAATAAGCAGAAGAGAGTCACTGAATCATGCAGCGTTTCACAATAACATGATTTGTAAACATTGCAAATAAAAGTTTGTTGAGTCTAGAATGGATTTGCATGTACTGGATGATAACATATAGCACTCATAGGTCCTGTCAAATTTGAACCGCTAAGAGGCCTGCTCTGTGTTTTCGTGTGCAATTTTAAATGCTTCCAGTAGGACAGCTATGTGTGTGGCCATGCGGATGGTATTATTACCAGAACTGATTATTGGGAATTTTATTATTGGGGTTTTGGAAAGTAGAACGACAGCTTATTGCACTCGAGTTCATACATACCTGACAGGACCTCCACGGTCTTGATCACTGGACAAACACAAGCAGCAGAGCTCAAATTATATGATTGTGATGATATTTTTCTGGTTGGAGAGGTCTTACAGTGCAGCACATGGTTTCAAGAAAGCCAATTGGGCTCGTTTTTTAAGGAATTTTAGATTTAGAGAGGCTGGAATTAAATGTAACATGTTCCAAGAGAGACAAAGCAGAGTTGTGGCTGATGTTATGACAGGATTGTGTCTGGCTTGCAAGTTCATTATAAGCATGCAGTAAATTTTATAGATACAAATGGAAGATAGAGGCTGTACCAGAAATCTGTCTCAGTGGAACATTTGGAATGTACCTGGCACTGATAGATTAAAGTATCTTCTAGCATAATTTAATATTTATTGTGACACGTTTGTACTATTGTTCTGCAGTAGTAGATGCATTACCATCAACGTTTTGCATGAGTATTGCCTTTGGTCAGATGTAGTCATGTGGAGCCCAACTTTTATTCAGTGTTTTGTATCTTAACCACCTCCCATTTGTCGGGTTGGCAGTAAGGTATTTGAGTGTCTTCCACATTATTAGACTGGGAATCCTCTGGATCCAACCTCAGCTGGGAATAGCTGTCTGTCAGCCTTTGTTCCTGCACTCATGGGCCTGTTCTTGCTACTTGGCTACTTCACACCTTCCTCCCATGTGACAGTTAATTAAGTGAGGATTGTGCTCCTTGCTTGCAATAACCAGATGACGGGGTAAAGCCTCAGTGATGTTGGATGCTTGGACAAAGAGTGGAGCTGTGTCCTTGCCTAGTTTACCCTTTTGCCTTCTGAAGGACACTGTTCTTGGTCATTCTCGTGTTAAGCGGTTTCTCTCCTGCCCTGATGAACTGGATGAATGATGCTGGTGTGCCTTCAGTTATCTGCTTCTTATATCTCTCCTGCTCCAAGACATTCTCTAGAGTCAGGAGCACTTTGTCGTGCTGCCAGCTGCATGTCTCTTGGGTGAGTCCTGTGCTGCTGGGCTGTCAGGATGTAAGCCAGGGAGTCTTTCTTTCTACTGAGCTTGCACAGTAGGTCCTGTCTCAACACCCACCTGTGCAAGTTTGCTGAAGATGGGAGGTTCTTGTTTACTGAGCAGAAAATGAAATTCAGAAGGGCTCCAGCTTCCACAGTTCAGCTCATGAAGCTCTTTGTGAGGTCCGACTGCCTGCAAACCAGTTCCACTGGCGAATGTTGGTTGGTCAGCAACTTTTGCAACAATTTAGTTAATATTTTTGGCTTTAACATTGTATTGGAGACACTTTTATGACTTTTATTACAGATGTAGTACCCAGAGAATGAATGCTAAAGACACTGATCCCTTTATTTTACTTTTTGAACCACCTGCTGGTCTTTTTTTTTTTTACTTTTTCAGTAAAAACAAAAAAGGATTGCACAAAACTTTGTATTGCAATTCATGGTTCCCAGAAATGAATTCAAACAACATTAGTGATTGTGACTTTTCTTCCAGCAGCAGGTTTAAATGTGTGATAGTGAATTAAATATCTTGATAATTTTTGGTTGGATTATTGTGATTTTTGTACAGACATTCATCTTCCCCGCAGGATGAACTG
This sequence comes from Chromis chromis, assembly GCA_900302755.1. Classification (NCBI taxonomy): domain Eukaryota; kingdom Metazoa; phylum Chordata; class Actinopteri; family Pomacentridae; genus Chromis; species Chromis chromis. The sequence goes on from OMNN01101676.1 coordinate 49,504, forward strand.
GAATCTCCTTTGTGACTTCTTCTCTAGCTCCCTACCAGGTCAAAAAATAATAATTTGGCCTATGCTTTGGTTTTTGACCAAAAATGTTCAAAGATGACCTTCCTTTCAGCCTCAGCTGTACTTTGTGTTTTGTGATAATTAGCCAGTGTGAGCACATTGACACAGTAAAGTTAAAGATGGTAAATATTGTACCTGCTAGTACTGTCATGGTGAAGATGTTGACGTAATATGATATGTAAAATAAGTAGGTGAGGAGGTTCAGTTCACACTAGTCCCCACATTCTGCATATGGTAATAAAAATTCCTTCTGTCAGGTAGAACTTAAAGTTTGACTCTTTATTACTTTTGCTAAGCCATAAAACACAGATTTTAAAGAGACAACTTCCTGCACTGATGCTGCCAAACCACTCAGGGAGATTCATGTGATGACGCTCTACTAGGTAATCTATCCCGATCGCTGTTTTATTTGGTTTGGTCTTCTTTGTTTTTTCTCTGCATGAGAGACACCGCAGTGAATCCTTGGCTAGGTTCCCGTCGGGAACTGGTTTGAATTCTGGCCCAGAAGGAGGCAACCCCAAACAGGAGAACAAGGAATGTTTGTCAAAGAGATGATGAGGAATCTGAGGTGATGGTGTGTAACCAACCAATGTGGACTGGAGCAGTTAAAGCCTCACTGCCCGCATAAATCTATAGGCTCCATGTATTAGTCTGAAATGATAAGACCTCAGTGATCTCTGTGCTGAGAACCGCAGAGTTTTTCTTTCTCCCTTGTGACGCATTTTCATTCTGGGAAGAGTGTGCTGAAGATTTAGAGCCCACTGATCAAACAAGAGTTACTGCACATATGCCTCACTCAGCAGTCAGTGTTTTGCGGTAAAACCATAATCCATGTTATTTTGAAGACACACTGTCTGTCAGTAAATGACAAGCTGACTGTTGTCTGTCTTTGTGACTAAAAATCAACCTCAGACAGAAGGTCCTGATCAAAAAATGTCTACACATCATGTTTACAGCAAGTTTTCATAATTAGATCACTAATGCATGACCCAGTATTGATCTGAAGGATTGTTCCGTCTTACTTTTGCACTTAACATTTCACTGATTTTAAGGTTATGATTGGAGATGAAACTTTAATCTTCAGCTTTAAAATCCTGTGTTGGGTGAAGAGTGATGTAGTTTTCATAAGCTGCAGCGTATGTGCTGATTATTGTTAAATGACAGTGGTAAGCAGTGCTAGTGGGTTTGTGAGGCTGTTAGGCACAGAGAAGTTACAGTATAACATGTTCACGTTTGCTCGTGTTTATCAGGTGTAATGTTTACTATGTCAGTCTTTGTAGGTTAGCGTGTTAGCATGCTAACATTTGCAAGTAAGCACTGAATACAAATTGCAACTCAGACTGATTGATTATGCAGTTATTTGGTCATAAATCAAAGTATTGGATGAATGTGTGAACTGGCTTGTCATGACAATCCATTCAATAGACATTTAACCAAAAAAAACACAAATGTCAACCGCATGGTGGTGCTGCAGTAACATTCTGGGAATCACTGACATAGCAGGGTTTCTTCGTATGGGAACCATGAATATTGAAAATGACTAAACTGACAGGAGAGATTGAAATATTTACTGAATAGGTTAAAAAAAAAAACTGACCTGCTTGTTCTGCAAGATATTGGGCTTAGAAAAATTAAGTGAAGACAAATTTACTCCAAACCAACTATTATGACTTAATGGTGGCGCCATAGGAAAAGACAATGTTTTAAGATTCATCCTCTGGGGACCGATAATGACCCGAGTAGTATTTACATTCCAATCAAATGCAGTATTGAATAGTAATAGTATTTTGGTATTGTTTGGCTTATATTTCCCGTACACTGTCTTGTACTCTTATGTAAATGGAAAAGCACAATTTGCATGAAGCTACTTGTGAGGTCCATATTTATTTATATATATTATGTAAAAACACATGAACATAACAACTTTTAGGAATCACTCAATACTTCTTTATAATTACAGTGGAAACTGACATTTTCCAATGTTACTTTTCACAGTGACAAAGTCCAACATTTATTGGTCTGGTAAAAGACTTCATTCTCTCCTCCTCATGACTTTCTTCAAAGGATTCCGATTAGTCCCACGTTTGTCTAATTATGGGTTCATGAAAAGCTGCAAACTATTACATAAACCTGCTGTCAATAAAGAGGTCTAAAGATAGAGAACCTCGTTAAGGATGTTATAACAAAGGGCTCACTCACAGCCCAGTTTTGTTTTCCAGCAGCACACAGTGGAGCCGACACATCACATGCTAGTAATGGATGGCTGCTTCTTTTGTAACTCCTCTTCTGGTTGTTGCCCTGTTCGGTGAACATATGAATTCAATGAGTGGTGGAAGAGTTTGCCGGCGCTTTGTTCTGAGAGAAACAACAAAACAAATGGAAAATCAAGCCGAAGTAAACAAACCTCAAGGGTTTAAATAGCTCTATCCTCGGAGGGTTTGTGCAAGAACACAACCAGAAGAAGGAACAAGATGCTTCTGCAAAATTTTTTGGTGTGTTGAAGTTTTCTTCCTGTGAAAGGCTCTGAGAGTTTAGATGAAACTGACCTCGGCCTTCTATGGCATCTTAGTTTGTCCAATCAGTCTAATGTCTTGACAGCGATGATCAAAACAACGCTATAAACATTTACCCTTCTGCAAATTGAGAAGTGAAACAGGGTGCAACAACAGTGGTGCATAACCTAAATGTAACTTGTAAGCAATTATTCCTTTTGTGAAAAGAAATCTGAGCAGAATTAGCTGATACTTTGGACAATATGTCTTCAGTAGTCACATATCACTGTTGGCATATTTATGTCAGATAACAGAGCTGATCCTCCCAGTATGTTTATAAGATTGTTTTATAGTCTTTCAGCAAAACTAAATGTTATTATAAGATGATATTTATGTCACACTTTCTGTCATTCATTCAACTCCCCTGTCATTCTAGACTGGACCACTTCCACCTGACCTGCATTCCCTAATCACTGCCTTCAGTATGTTTACCCCAGATTCACCACTACTCTTTGTGCTGTTGCAGTGTTGTGTAACAATCTGCCTTTTACGTCAGATTGATTTTGGAATATGCCTGTTTACTTGGATTCTACCTTTGCTTGCTCCCTTCTGCTATGTCTCCCTGCCTTGACTTATACCTTGTAAGTTACCTGCCTTTTAGCAAGTAAAATTTGTTTTTGCTCTCTCGGGCCTGTTCTTGTGTCATGCTTTTGAGTCCTGATCGAACTCTTGTCAAATCTAGAAAAAGAATCTAAGGATATAGATTGAATTCATGCTTTACAATGTAGAATATATTTCATTCACAGGATACCACATTTAAAACTTCATTCTTTCTTACAGTATGTTGCCTCTCACAGCATGTGTTGGATTTCGAAGGAGGTGATGAATCACTGTCAGACTCTTTTCAAGAACAGAAGACCAAAACACAGAAGAAGCTCTGTCTCTACCAGGTATGGAAAACAATCCCCAGAATAATTTAACCTTCCCCAATTCTGAGAAAAATGAATTGCCTACCTGTAACCTCAACTGAAGTTAATAACGGGGCATTCAACAGAGCACAGATGTGGTGCATTCATCACACAAGCAGGATTATAGATAGTGAAGTTTGGGTATGTTATGTAACAGACAGTATTAAGATGTTTAGTACAGTATATTGATCTACTCTCTTGTTTTGGGCACATGTTCAATATGGTACTAAATTCAGATCAAGTTTCCACTCCAGATATGGCCTGAACTGAGAAAGGGTGCATGAACTGTTTAGACCTGCACCACTCTGCCGTGGTTTTGCTACAAGTACTTTATCAACCGTTAAGTGTGGAGCTGTACATTTGTTGTCTGTGGTGTCCCATGAGAAGATCACACTGTTTACACTGTTAACCGCCAACTCTTTAACTGTATCACCATTTAAAACAGAGATGGTGACAGCCAGCATTTGCAGCAGCATGGAGTTGAGTGTTGAGGAGAAAAGAAGAAATTAGCAAAAACTTTTAGTCCTTTGTTCACAAAAGATGCTCAGACATCATTTTGACTAAACTCCTGACATAAATGAGATACAAAGACACTCAATGCCTGTTTTATATTATATATTTTATATAGTATCCTTAACCAGGAGCACTGTTTACTAATGCAGTTGGTGATTAAAGGGTTGTCGTTTGACGCAAATTGTAAGGTCCATTGCCAGTCCTGTGTGATTAATACATGTTCTCATACAGCCAAACTGAATCATCAGCATCTCTATGAATGTCCTGAGGCCTCTTTTCCCATGTTACTGATGTCAGTGGGCAATCTGCACTGATGTTGGCACTGACTGCTCATGCCAAGACAAATGTCAGCCTCAGCCTCATTGCCCAGGTCCCAGCTTGTGGTGGTGAGTTTATTATACTAGACTCTGAAAATCCCTTCTAAGCTGCCTTTTGCGCAGTGGTACCGTAGGGGCTCTGGGAAAGGTTTGGTTCCCAGACAGAAAAGGGAACGTTGAGGGTCGGTGGCCTTTTCCCTTAAAGCTTCAACAGCTGATTGGTGGGTGCTGCAGAAGAATCTACTCTTATTTTTATTAACAATATATTTAACAATTCCTAGATTTTTATCTCCTTTTACACAGATTGTGAATGCTTCTAAAGCTAGAATGTGGGTCACAGTTTTTCTATTTTAGACTCTCACATTGCATTTATGTTTACACATTAGGTTCAGACAGTGATGAATGTATGCTGTATTTGCTTTTGTCTGTGTAATTATGCAAGATTTTGCATGAGCAGCTTTCACTCTATAGGAATGTTTCTCTTGCTGTATCTGGACTTCATTTGACATGCACTGTTTCTTGTTAGGACAGTCATCCAATATGTTATCATGGTACAAAACACAAACCAGAAGGGTTTCTTTTTTCCATTCTATAATTTATAGTCACTAATTATGACAGTGGGAGGATGGTTGTGTTTGTAAGTGGAGCTATATTTGAAATCAGGTTCAGACACCAAGTCTAAGGGGGGGAAATAAATGTTTCTGTCTCTCCACGAACCATAAATTATGTTTTGGGAGTGGTGGTTGGACTTTGACGTCTGAGCTAACCAGCTTACTCACTGGTTGTGGCGTTGTCTCTTTGGAGTTATTCGTAAGCAGTAACAGGAGATAGAACTGCTGCGAAGCCTTCCTGACAGTCCTGCTGACGCACATCAACTTCAAGTGGATCAGTGAAGGACACTTCAGCCAAGATGCTTTCCTGGAACTCATGAATTGTGTCTGACTGACAAACAGGCCTAAAAATACTGCTGTCACTGTCGAGGGCTCCATCCAGTTTGTTTTGTTCCTCAACAAATGTCTCATGATTTCTGCCTTTGTGACTAACTGCTTTAGAAAAACCCTGTACCCTGATTCTAGATTCTAGTCCCCACGACCTTCTACAGGAAAGATCAGGTATAGCTAATGGATGTTTGGATAACAAACAGTGGTCACAGACTCTGACACAGGAATATTTTTCAGTATTTAGGCCATTCAGTCAGTGTTTTCATTCCTTCACAGCCTGCACTTCCTGCTCTCTGATGTTATAGTCCTGTTTATGGGGGCTCACGCTGAATGAGATCAAAGCACAGTGGTGGAGCACCTGTTTCTGGAGGTTGATATGAACTTCAGGGCAGGAAAGGCAGCTGTGATACCGGGTGAAGAAATATGAGTTAAGGACTAAAAAAGAGTGAGGTGTTGAGAAGATGTAAAGGAGCAGATATAGCAGATAAATTGCTGGCAAAGGTGAACAAAGCCCATAAGCCAGCTGATCCCCATCTGTACTGTATATTGCAGGCACTTGGACAACACTGCCTGAGATACAGTATATAAGATCGGCCCTACCTGCTAAGCGTACTCTTTCCATGACCTGGTAAATACTTGCAGCCTAGTTAAACAGACTTCAGCTATATGTCCCTCAAGACGTTGACCAGATGACAAGCCTATAGGCCATCTTAGCAGTGCCTGACTCCTCCTGACACCTGCTTAATGCAAAATATACCAAAGAGAGAGCTGAAGTGTAATCTGTAATGTCTCTGGGGCATGGACTGTCCTGTAATGGTACCGACTTGTCACCCAAAGTGGCCATGTCCTTAATTGTCTGTGAAGATTCATCCAGGTCATGGTTATCCTCGTAGTTTCAATCGTAGCATCTGAACTTGATTGAGTTAGCTCGAAGACATTTCACCTCTCATCCAAGAGGCTTCATCAGTTCTAAATTGACTGGTTGGGAGTTCCACATTTTATACTCTTCAGGACTCAGAAGCCATTAACACTATGAAACTTTTGTCTGCTGGGTGAGTGTACCTCATTATGCGAGTTGTTAGGTCATTCTCTCTCACAATGAGGTTCGTTAGGGACCCTTCTGGCCAGCGGTGCCAATGAGGGTCGTTAACGACTCTCATTGGCACCGTTCTCACCTCCGCCAAAACCTCCGCCAAGATCACCATCGCCACCTGCAGGCAGCTCTGAGCTCAACACTGAACCCTTCCTTCCTGCTCGCCCTGTAGCCACGCCCCTGTAGGCTCCGCCCCCTCCGCCATTCTACATTCCTATTGATGGAGATTCAGCTGATAGCTGATGCAATAGTTTTAATGGCTCCTGAAGAGTATAAAATCTGGAACTCCCAACCAGTCATTTCAGAAATGATGAAGCCTCTTGGATGAGAGGTGAAACGTCTTCGAGCTAACTCAACCAAGTCCAGATGCTATGATTGAAACTACGAGCATGTCCTCAATTGCGCATAACTTTAGGCTTTAATGCATTTTAAGCTGAGATCAGAATTCAAATACAGTTGTCATGCATGAAAAAAACATTCTTTTTTCCTGCTGAAAACATGGATATTTCTGCTGTAGAGTTGAACATTTTAACATGGGGGTCTATGGGGTTTGATTCACATTTAGAGCCTCAAGTGGTCATTTGAGGAATAGCAGTTTTGGCACTCCTGTGCTGGCTTCATTTTTTCTGGAGATTACCCCTTGGGAGAGTGTCGTGGACCAAGCAGTTAAGCAGTCAACACAGGTTTAAAGTTCCAAAAAAAGATGAATTTATTTTCAAAAACAAAAGAGTTCTTACAAAACAAAAAGCAACAAAAATCAAAATATCAAGTTATAGGGCCCTTAAAAGAGGTCAACAAAAATAGAACTACAAAAAAAGCAA
>OMNN01101677.1:0-12647 GCA_900302755.1 Chromis chromis
AGCTCCGATGGCCGGCGAACCTTGCTGAATCCCAGCGCTGTCGGCCATGATTCGCACCGAAACCCGAAGGGACCGCCGGGGCCCCGCGGAAATATGCGCTCTGCCGTCCGCTCCTATTCCACAAGCGGAGGATCAGACATGGCGCTCATCCTTATTTTCAATTTCTCACTGTAGGCCCATTTTCCTCCGCTAGGGGACTGAGATGGGATAGGCCAACTCCACTACAATTCAGAGAGGAGAGGTCACAAAATGCAACCGTTTCTAGCAAAAATTCAAGGTCAAATGTAAGGAGGGGGAAAATATGTTACGAGGAGCCATTTTTGAACACAGTGTCTGGAGGAAATCAGTCCTTTCATGGAACATAAAGGGACTGAAATGAACACCATTATGAATTTATAGATTATTACAGTTAATGTCATCTTACAGCCAAACATTAACATGTGGGAATAATTTGTTAATAATAGAACCATTTTACGCTCATTTAGCTTAAAGGAGAAGATGAAAATTAACATTATTTTTAAATCAACCTGCCTTTATCAAGTTGGTGTGAAACAGTAAAATTAAGGGTCACATCCTCTACTGGACAAAAACATAAAGAATAATTACTTTCAAAACGCCACTAAGTCCATGCACACACACACATACACAGATTACAATAATAAATGATCAAATTTATTTCAGTATTTATTTGGTCATTACATAACAGTACTGTAAAATGCTTGCATTTAAATGTTTTCGGCTGCAATTAAGTGTTCACAGCAAAAGAAAAAAAACAAACCCATACAATTTACATCCCTATTACGTGTTAATTCATTTATTCATGAGTCACCGTCGTGCCAGCTGATAGTTATACTGTTCCTACAATATCGTCACAATGTTACTGAGATGTTATGGAGTGGCAGACAGATGGACACTCAAACTGTTTTGTATTGTGTCTGACTCCTCTGGAGCTTTTACAACCAGTGGAGGAGTATTAAGACCAGGCATCACAGCCTTGTATCATCCAGAAAAAAGAAAAAAAAATCAGAAAAATGCAAGAAAGAGATAATGTTAAAAAATATAAACCAAAATGTCTGGATATAATTTTTTTTCTTTTGAGAAAAAGGTACAAGACAGACGACTAAATAAATGCAATTTCATTTTTTGTTAATAACACTACATACATTTATAAAGACCACCACTGATTATAATTTAACCATTTGTGTGAAAAAAGGAACAGCAACAAAACTCCAAACCCAGATTGTAGCTGTTTTTTCCTGCTAACTGTACAGTTTTTTTTAATGATTATCTGGACAACTCCCTAGCAAGCATTAGTCCTGTCACTGGTAAATCGAAAAAAGGTAGACTACACTGCAACACCCTATTTACAGTATATTATTTATATATTTATATTTGTATTTATATATATATATTTATATCACACTGGCTGAAATTATGACAAGATATATTCATGAGCATCATTAGTGCAAGGCATGAGTAAGACAGACCTGTAAAAAGAGTTACTGACTAGAAGTTTTCTATGTGTGTGTGTGCGTGCGTGCGTGTATGTAACAATGTGCATTGGGGGAGTTGCGGGGACAGAAAAAAAACAAGTGTGTGCTCGACAGGTGAGGATGAGGTGTAACAGACTGTGTGTGTTGATGTACAATGATGTTTAGGTCTGACAGGGGTCGGAGGGAAGAAGTCAATGGCATGTGTGTTATTGTGCAAAAGTGTCTTTAAACATACACACACATACATGTGTATGTGAGTAAGTCTGTGGATGAAATCCGTCACCAACCAGCCAGCCCAGGCCCAGTTTGTACATACTGACACATTAACTGTGTCTAAAGCACTTCCTAATCGAGGAGATGTCAAATAACTATGATTCCAATATAATTATGACTCAACCTTACATATTGCAACTACCCACTCACTGCCATCACCCTTGCTTTTTACCCATTGCAAACCCAGCAGCCGTCCAGCAACATTGAAAAAATGGAAAAGATAATCGCTTAAACTAAATCATCCAAAGGCAGAAACCCAACAGACCCCAGTATGACCGTAAATCAATGGCCTACACAAGATTCGTCAAAGGACCCTACGCATCAGGAAATGGGCCGGTGGTGACACTGATGTGTACCTCAGAGGTCTCTGTGCCTTGTTGTAGAGAAATCTGGGTGGAGCAGGGGGTTCTGCTGTGCTGCATTGGTCCTTGCAGACAGTCAACTCACAGAGTAAATACTGTGAAACATTGCACAATGCCACTAGGGACAGCTACAAGCAGGCATGGCCCCAGAGTGGAGCCTACAGGTGGTGTAAGAGAATGTACACTAGTGCTACTTTGGGTTTAATCGGGGAAAGGACATGGATAGCAGAGGGAAGGCAGAGGGAATCAGGGAAGAGAGAGACTTTAAAGGGACAACAGTCCACAATTGTTTTTAAGATAAAAGGGTCCCGGTGACAAGAGAAAGATGTAGAGCTTAGGGTTCCTCTCTTCCTCCGTCTCCACCCTCCGCCTTTCCTCTTTTTCAGATTCACAATAATACACTCCTCTTTTCTACTAGACTTTTTTTCTGTGCTACTGGAGACAAAAGGTAAAACACAGTTTTTGTTTTCTATTTTAGACCATGTAAATATACAGGTATGTGCATCCATAATCTTGACAAAATCATAGTAAACAATAATTAACAAAGTTATCAAAAAATGAACAAAAACAGAAGACTGGTATTAGAAATGCAGTAGTAAAGTCTTAAGCTATCCCAGAAATGGGAAGTGATCACTTCCTCTAAATGGAACTCGTATCTACACGTCGGGGAGGGAAGATAATGGAAGGCAGGGTGCACTAATGTCTATAATATCTGCTATCACTGATCTATCAATAATAATTGATAGATGTAACAAGCTGGATGGCAGAAAGTAAGACAGAGTGGTTAGGAGGCTTCACCAGGTAGCAGCAGAACCATAATGGAAGAAAAGAGGCAGAGCCACGAAGAAAGATGAGTGTAATGGCATTGACTTTGCTACTGCAAAAAGAGGGGTTGGGGGTTATGGAGGGGGCACAGGGCATCTTTTCTTGTTTCAGAGAATGGGTGACACATTGCATTAGTAACTGCAGTGGCATTTGGGGCATTGGCCGCATTAGTTACTGCTATACAGGTTGGTTGGGGAGATGGTGTTCTTCATGTTAGTTACTGCAGCATGGAGCCTTGGCTGGCTGGGCAGCTTCTGTCAGGTCCACTCCTCGGTTCCTCCCACTGTTGGCTCCTGCAGCCTGAGGCTCACTTTTTGGCAATCTCTTTGCTGAAGAGAAAAAACAAAACAAACTAAACAACAATACAATAAACTCTTCATTTTCAAGGAGCAGAAGCTGCAAATGAAAAAAAAAACAACTGTAACCCAAGATTGACCATAACTATCCAGCTAATCAGATTAAATACTTTCTACAAATACCAATAGGATTACTCAGTTTAACTCTGGTTAACACTCTACACATGCAGAGGAGGAATTTATGAATGAAGCGTTAAGAGTTACCCACCAATAGCCATAAATATCTCATTCACATTCATAGATGTCTTGGCCGATGTCTCCATGAAAAGTAAGCTGTTGTCATCTGCATAGGACTGGGCGTCCTGTTAACACAACGTAAACATCATGAATTTTCAACACATCCTCACACATGCAAGCATTCAGGCACAGCAGAAAGACAGTTGAAAAGGTTATATTAAGAATCAGATTCATAGTTATAAAGATTAATGATTAATTTGTGACTTCTGTTCTGGATAAAACCACATTAAACAAAAACCACAGATATCTGTTAGATATCAGAAACCAGTGTCCCCAAGAAATGCAAATAAAAAACAGACTGGCAAGGTGCAGTTTGTTTGGTCTGACCTGGAAGTCGACAGCTCTCTTGTTGGCCAGGTCAGCTTTGTTGCCTGAAAGAGCAATGACTATATTGGGGCTAGCTTGTCTTTGTAGCTCCTTCACCCAGTTCTTTGCCCGTGCAAAGGACTCCTGCAAAAGGAAGAAATTGTGCCACATGTCAATACCCTCATGACATTTCATGCTTCATGCTCGAACTTGTTGTACAATTACTCCGAGTACTCTCTGAATATGTGCCAGTATCATCAGTACAACTTAAAGTCAGAATAATGTTTGAAAAACAGCATTAATGACTTTGTCAGTGAACATGCCTCGTTTGTGATGTCGTAGACCACGATGGCGGCTTGTGCTCCTCTGTAATACATTGGTGCCAAACTGTGGTAACGCTCCTGACCCGCAGTGTCCCAGATTTCGAACTTCACTGTTGTGTCATCTAGACACACTGTCTGGGTGAGAAAGGCCGCTGAAGGGACAGGATGAGGTGAGAGGGGCTGTCAGCTTCACACGACCAATATCAACACCATAATCATACTCTTTATAATGTCATAAAAACAAAACAGTTCATAAATATAGCAAAATAAGATATCAATTTTCAGAATTTCCTAAAACTCAAATAATTAGGAATTATTTAAATGGCAATATGACAAACATACTCCCACAAACACAACACAAAACCTATTTGATCTACAAAACACTGGCAGCTTGTCAGAAAAAGCCCAGTCTGATGATAAGACGCTCACCTCCTATTGTGCTTTCCTGGAATTCATGGAACTGGCCTTTGACGAAGCGGAGCACTAAGCTGGACTTCCCAACAGCTGATTCTCCCAACAGCACCAGCTTAAACTGACAAATCTTGTTCCCTGCATTGGGTCCATTGGGTCTTGTAGCTCCTCCTCGATTGGCCATGACCTAGTCAGATCCCCTGGTATCCTGTGTGCCAAACCTCACTATCAGGACTTCTGCTGAAAGAAGCAAGAGAAAGTATACGTTATCTGATAACTTAGTAATAAACACATATTAAACTCTAAACAGCTATAACAAAACATATGTGCTTACAATCAATTAACAATACAACTGACACTGACAAAATTCAAGTCAAAAATCAACAGCCATTTTGTCTTTAAGCTGTGAAGAGTTACTCAAAATATGTCTTTGTTTTGATATGATGAGGGACTCTACAGGGCTCAAAATAGAACAAAAGAGTTGGTTCCGAAATGACACTCTTCTGAGAGACATACAGTATTACGACACAAAATAAAGTGGAAAAAATGAAACCTACTGACTGTAATCATTTTGTGTGGGCAGTTACTGGTGGTTTTTAGTACATAACATTTAAAGGGAATTAGGTGTATAGGACTTGATCTGCAAAGTGTATAAAATACATCACTGGAAAAAAAAGAAGCAAGACTGGTCAATGCAACACCAGAGTAGAATAGTTATTGTGTCACGTGTAATTTTATATGTTTTCATCATCAATTTAGAATAAAATCATACATCAAATTCACAGAACTCCAAAGCTTACAAAGAAAAGTCATTACATTTTTTTTTAAATCATCCAAATTGGTGCTAGACTGAAACATTTGTTAAAAAGATATGATGGAGGTTAATAAATATGGTGGCATTATTCTCTGTTAGGAATATATTTAGCCTTGTTAAGACCAACCTGTCCTGACACAAAAAGTGGTGCATTTCTCTCCCTTACTTTCATACATTAAAGTCAAGCAGTAGCCCAGCAGTATCACTTCTTTATGTTGTGCATTTTACAGGTTTTGCAGAGGCCAATTCAGACAAACAAGTTCCTACAGAAATTCCACACTGTGCTGCAAATGTCTGTAACATTCTTTTAGTTGCTTTTTGCTCATGCAGGACACGATGCTTGTCAAGTTATGAATTTCACCTCTTAAAGCAACAAACATGTTTACATTTAAAATAGGCAAATAACTAATTGAAATGTAAAAAAGCCTATACCTATCATGCATGCAATCATTTTGCTTTCTTCTCATCTTTAAATTATAATTATTAAGTGAATTATTTTTCTAAAACAGATTAACATGCGATTGATTTTCATTTAATACAACTTATTAACTTCCATTAAAAGCCCTTCAAACACAACAACCCCTCCGTGAAATATAATTGTAAACATCTGCCTTGGTTGACAAAGTTTTCTTAGCTGATAACCCGCAACGGGGGAATTTACTACAGTTACAGTAGCCATGTCTTGTTAACTTTTTCTTTATGGATGACATTACCAAAGAGGCAAAGAGAGCCCACCACAACCACATACAGTAACAGAAAGCAAAGAAAGCCTTGTCATGATGAACCACAACAGCAAGTGGGTTAAAGACCCACCCACATTACTGAAGCCTGTTTCAACTGCGAGAACTGCTGTATGGATACATACCATGCATTCATGCATTGCTTACTAACTTATTTAGGAATGATTTGCTCACTAAGTTGTATAAAAAAGAGATGACTGTTGTCAGGAGATAATCAGTCTATGTCCGTCTGTACAGGGAGAATTTGTCCTGAGCGTGATTCGTGGAATGTTTTCCCTGACCACAAACATGACTTTCACCGTGCACCCCCTACCAAACTCGCCATTAGAATCACATATGCTGTCTAATGCAATAAAGTACAATGGCTACCTTTGTTAACCACATTAGTCACATTTTAGTGATATTGTTCTCGGAGGGGTGTTGATCTATGGTAGCTATGGCCTCTATGGTGAACTTTGAGGCCACGGCTTAGGTGAGGTGTACACACATATCTTCAATACCATAAAACCATTTAACACAGATTCCATTTCTTTTTGCAAGTCTGTTGTATTAAACTGCGTTAGAATCTACAGGTGCTTATTGTGTTATGTTTAACAATTAGATAACTGAGTGGATGCAGCTATAATTACATTCCAAATACAATCCCAAAGTGTAATCACTTGTGGTGCTGTGCCAATCTGTCAAGTGCTGGCTTCACGACTGCTAAAATTACACTGATCTTCAATACATCAGAATATTGACATAAAAGCTCTTGATCACATCTTTAGACAATAACTGGGACACAGCTTTAGTTTTACATGTTTACAAACTGAAGTATATTTCTGCAGTATGAAAAAAACTGTGTGTGTTAGCTAGTTTACATCTGTGCAAACACTTCCAACAACAAAGGATCTTATGGATTAATACCAACATAATGAGGGATTTAAGTTATAAATGGCATTCATATATCGAGCAAAATTGTTTTCTTAACATAAAAAGTACATTTGGGAAAAGGAAGAGCAATATTGTTCTAAATAAAAGACTTTGGTACACAAATCTCCTAAAATGTCCCTTAAGGTCATCACCGAGGTAGCTGGGTAAAGCACTTGAGCTTCACATTCACAGAGCATTTTTGAGAAGAAACATTGAAAACGAGCAAGAAATAAGCAGACACAAGGAACTGCAACGAAAACAGAAGCTGTTTTACTCTGACTCATGACACAGACTGTCAACAAACACTGCGCACTGCATGACTGAGAGGCTCACAAGTTATTTACATTTAACTGTCGTCAGTTGACTATAAACACACCTGAGGAGGTCACGAGAGGCTATACATCAGTTTTGATATTAGAGGGGGACGCCATTTCCAAATTGTTTTTGTTCTCTAGCTAGTTAGCTTATATGCTGTCAGCTAACATTAGCTTTCTAACTGGGTAGTAACATTAGCCTCAGTAAGAAAGGGATATAAAACGACAGGACAGCTAACTACATAAAACGAAATGTTGTTGTTTCTACATGTCGTTCTTAAACTCAACTGCCAGTTGTTGGCGCTGGCTTGCTAATGTTACAGAGAAGGGAGTAGCCAAACCCCACAAACATTAGCTTGCTAGCATTGTTAGCATTCCACCCACTGACCCGATTCCACCCATTTAGCTGCTAGCGCAGCAAAGTCACTGAAAGCCTGACATGCTACTTGCTACACCGACACATTTACTGGCTGCTTTCAAATGTCACTGCAGCACCACACAAGAGGAACAGCTGGACTCATGGGATGTGACAAAGGCCTGTGTTTCTGCAGTCCCTTAGCAATCAAATATCACCGACATTAGCGGGAGTCAGCTAGCGACAGCGCTAAGCTAGCGAAGTCACCGATGACAGCGTTAGTCAGTGAGCCAGCTGGAAACCACAACTTGTCGGATCACGTCAAGTAACGATACCTGAGAGCCAGACGACGTTTGGAACTTTGAATGCCGCCGCTGTAGTATTTACACACGGAACCCGGGGCACTGTGGTGAGGTGGTGTTGGGGAACCAAGAGAATAATTTCAACAATCCCGTCACGTCTCCTCCTTTCTTTTTTTTTCTCGCAACTTCCCCTCAGAACCAAAACACAAACAAGCTCTTCCGCTCCGCGTGCCACGTCACATGGCGCGTCTCCGTCCGACAGCAGCTGTAAACTCTGCGTTTGTAAAATCGCAAAATTTTTATCCACTGTGCGTCTCAATTACACCATCTAGTAAATCATTTAGTCTGAAAACTCGTTACAAAATTGCATGTTTGCATTTTTGTATACCTTGCCTCAGTTACATTTTATGTTTAAACACTGAACAAAAACATAAACACATCATGCTGCATAGAACATGTTAAAATTCTAATTTCTATTGTAATGGTTGAAAAAGGTTTAAATTTAACCAAATGTGCACAAATAAAATGTGGAGCTGTTCAGCTGGTGACAAATTCTCAACCGCTGAGTTAATCTACAGTCTAGTCAGGTGTGGCATTAAAACACAATGATCACAGAGTGTGACCAGAACACAAACAGTCCTTTGACCAGTGACGATGACACGCCACCTTGAAATGCAGCTTTATTCAAATCACACAATGCCACAGATGACAGGAGAAATATGAGGATGGACTTTGGCTGACAGGACTGTAGCTAGGTGTGTTAATTTCCATACCTTCATCATTTGTCGGAAATAATCTCAGACAGCATTGTACGACAAACAATCTGCAACATGATGCTCCGGATGGATGGTCATGTCCCCTAAAACGTCCACCGACTTCATTGAGCCCTTTAGGAAGAGTGGGACAACATTCCACAAGCAGCATCAACAACCTTATTAACTCCTGTCGTAGATGTGTAACTGATTTATGATTTCTGGTCTCCCCTCTCCAAATCTGGTCACAATCATTTCCAATATAATGCCTGATTGGTTGTTTCATGACTTTCATTCTGTTGTAGTGATGCCATGTGTTGGAACAATAAATACTTATTCGCCCATATGTTAAAAAGAATAGACAGAATTTGATAGAATATTAAATGCTGCATTACAAACTATATTTTAATAACATTGCATTGTTTAATAAAAGTACATCAGCCATACTTGTTGGTTTGTACAAAAAGGAACTAAACTAAAGCAGGCGGGAGACAGTGGAGAGCGTGTAATATGACCATGAATAGAGATCAATAAGGGTCTAGATACATTTAGTCATGGCTATCTAAAATGACAAAGTAATTTATGTTTAAAGCATGTTTCCCAACCGCCTTCTTGACTTGTGACCCATTAAAACTATTTTTGAGCCAGATCAAATTTCCTCCATGTCAACTGCTCTTCATTGGCTTCCTGTCAAATATAGAAGAAAAGTTAATATCCTTCTCCACACACATTAATGACTGAGTTCTATCTTTTTTTTTTCTTTTTTTTTTTTTTAGACCTTATTGCACCATACTCTCTCAACAGAACATTCTGCTCTCAGAGTGTGGGCTTACTTATGGCTGCTAGAGTTTCTAAAACCAAACAGGAGGCAGTCCCCTGCTGTGGAATCAGCTTCCAGTTTCTCCCAGTATCTTCTTTCAAAATTAAGTCTAAAACTTTTCTATTTGATAAAGTTTACAATAATGTTCATCTCAGCTGACCCTGAATCACCCTTTTAGTTTTGCTGCTGTAGGCCCAGGCCCAGATTTCCCATAATGCACTGAGCTTGACTCTCCTTTTTCTCTCTCCTTAAATTTATATGCCACCATTGCATGTCACTAACTTCATGTATTCTCTCTCCCATAGTTTTGTCCTCTCTTCAGGCATCTCTGGTTCTGGAGCTACCTGTTATCTGTGCTATCTGCTATCTGTGCTATCTGTTATAGTTTCCCTCACCCTTTTTACCCTCACTCCAACCAGTTAAGGCCTTCCCTAAACCTGGTTTCTTCCTGTTGAAGGGGAGACTTTACTTCTTTCTATTGTCAAAGAGCTCACTCAAAGAGAATTGAGGGTTTTGCTGGGTTTCTCTCTATAATATCATTGTGTAGGTTCTTTACCTTATACTATGTGAAGTCCTTTGAGATGACTTATGTTTTGAATTGGCGCTATATAAATTAAACTGAATTGAATTGAAACTAAACAGAATCACCACCAAACATGTCCAATCTAAGACTATAGCCTTATCAAGAGTGTTTTTTTCCTTTTATCTAAATGTTTTAGAAGCCTGTCGAAGCGAAGGTATCAAGTATTCCACAAGAAAAAAATGATATCAGAAATAAACATTTCTGTATGTATATTTTTGACCCAGCGTAATTTGCCATATTCATGACTGTACATTCTGACTTGTGATAATTATGATAATAGAACTGCTGGATGTGTAAATAAAAAAATAAAAGATAAAAATGATATCAGAACATAATAACAAATAACAGAAATACCGTATATTTGTTTTCTCTCTCATGCCTTTGTGAACTTTTTAGTGTTTCCTGGGACTCTTTGGTGTGTTCATTATCCAGGTTGGAAACCAATGATTAAAAGAGTGATGTAATGTTTGTATAACTATAAGATAAGAAGAACAAGGAAACACATTTTGTATTAGCTGTTCACCTGATCTCAGATTAAAAAAAAGTTTAGATTAAATAACCAAATCCAGGTCATTTGTATATCTAGCCTCATGTGTTCTCTCACTGGTCTATTTATCACATGATTTGAGGAGAAATGTATGCAAATAATTAGAGTGAAAGTACATTTATATTGACAGCTGGGTGGTGTGACTGGCTGGAACTGCAGTACACCAAGAAACCAGGAGGTGGCGGTAAAGCAACACGCCAATCAGGAGAAGAAGAAGAAGAAGAAAGCTCCGCCCTGCTCGCTTGTCTCTTCCGGATAAGGCCATATCAGCACGTTTTATTTATTGTGGACTGTATATTTTTATCTTGTGTACCCAGTGATGTGTTGTATTTTATAGCAGCGACACTTGAACTCAGCTGTACAGTTGTCAGATTGATGTAGCTCCTAAAGTCTCGTGTTTAACCAAACAGAGCAGCAGCATCCAGTCATGGAGGAGGTGGAGACACCAGAGGAGCAGCTGGTGAAGCAGCACCGCAAGGAGAAGAAGGACCTGCAGGGTAACCTAACTGTAGCTGTTTTATTTACTGTTTGTATTAAAGGTTTAGCTTTTGCTATCACTTAGTTTACATACTTAATGTGTTGTTTTAATTCTTATAGCTTAGCCCAACTCTGGCCACTATTAGCAGCTACTGTAATTTTACAGGAGGCAGTTCTGAGAGAAACATTATTACTACTTTAAGATGTTTTCCAGTTTGTTTTACACCAGTAGCTCCCAGTTATTGTAATTTTAGGCTGAAATTAGCACATAATTAAGCACAGGTCATTACTGGATTTAACTTTCAAGTGTTTTATGACTGTAGCCATTCTCTAAACACTGAAGTCAACAATATGTCCATCACCTGCTAAGTGCTAAATGCCATATGTTATCAAACAGACTGAGGTGTTACCAGAAGATAAATGGGCTTTGAAGCTAGTCGTACACCATTTATGCTGTGTAATGTAGGGTGTATTACTGTAATTCATGTAGACAGGTGCAGCAGCATGTTAATTTATTTATTTTATTTTAGTCTTTTCTAAGCAGTATTCAACATTAAGTTGTGTTAACGCCACTTGTACGTGTATTCTTCTTCATAATGACCATTTTGCCCATCTAATTTATTTTTCTAACCAATATTGAGCACCATCTCAAAGCTGTATTCTGGACTGTGTTGTCTGACAGTCTGCTTTTGTGCTTCATTTTTAGCTAAAATCCAGAGCATGAAAAATGCCGTCCCCAAAAACGACAAGAAAAGGCGGAAACAGCTGACGGAGGAGATTGCCAAACTAGAGGCCGACCTCAGTCAGAAACACGAGGAGGAATTCAGCCAGCTCAAATCTACAACTGACACAAAGGTAAGTGTTTGCATTCAGATGACTGACAAATCAGATGCAGTGTTATTGTTAATATATTTTGCAACATTTTAAAAACATGCCTTTGCAGTTTTTTATTATGGGCTACTGAGTGTAGATTGATGGGGAAAAGTTCTCTTCATTTAAAACTAAGTCTACAATCCAGAGTAAAGTGTGCAGAAAGTTAAGGAATCTGAATATTTTAAAAATAATATGCAGTTTTATTATATTCACCTGAATAATTTGCAACAGTGTAGTGGCTGCTATTTTAAAACACAAGCTAGAAAATACTGTGTTTTTGTAGAAGAATACCACTTAATTTAGCACAAAGTCTTGTTATAAACACAGGTGTTACTTCAAACCAGACATACAGTATGTCACAAAAGTGAGTATACCCCTCACATTTTTGCAAATATTTTATTATATCTTTTCATGGGATAACACTGAAGAAATGACACTTTGCTACAATGTAAAGTAGTCAGTGTACAGCGTGTGTAACAGTGTAAATTTACTGTCCCCTCAAAATAACTCAATACACAGCCATTAATGTCTAAACTGCTGGCAACAAAAGTGAATACACCCCTAAGTGAAAA
>OMNN01101678.1:0-20646 GCA_900302755.1 Chromis chromis
GTGAGAGTGGGAATGAGGGGGGTGGGGGATAGCAGGAGGGGTTGGGGTGGGGATAGCAGGATAGCAGATGGAGAACAGACAAACAATACAAACAGAACAATGAACTTTTTGGAGGTCGGTGAGGCCGGCGACTGCAGGTCAGAGACAACAAAGTAAGGCCATGTTCACAAAGAAACCTTTTAACCAAGCAATTGATCCTTCCCTGCCAGTAATTCAATTAGTACAGAAACCCGTGAGCCAACTGCATTGACTGAATTTAGGCGAGAAATAATGTTCCAATGTAATGATAATGCAGCCAACTTATAATGCAACAACCGCAGACGTTTCTAACTCCGTGCCAAATTGAAATAGAGATTTTGTGTGGTCCTGGTTCACTGTGACTGATCCTCAAAAGCACAAGTGCCAGAGGAAGACATGTGCACTAATCTACCAACTACTCCAGAGAGCTGCATCGCACCACTATTAGGAGCCCTGTTAATGACCACATGTGGCAGAGAATGAATAATAAATTAGATCATGAAAGGGGAGAATGGAAGACGCTGTAGAAATGTAGCGACATAAGGGCACATTTCTATCAACTTGTGTACGCTGGCGGCAATTATTAAGCCCAGTGAAGCTATGGGAGCAGCTGGGCATGAAGCAATCCAAGAACTAGTGAGCAGTGATTTAAATTTGCTGTAAAAAATCAACAACATGGTTATGGGGATTTTCTCTGTAATTCAGCCACAACTAATGACGGAGCCATGCAGTGAAGTAATTTGGATAATAAAAGGCCTCCAGACAAAAAAAAGGTGGTTGGTATTAAGAGTTTGCATTAAATGGAATTAATTAGAAACTCTGGGAGACAGGAGCAAAAAGAGCAAATAAATTGGTGTGTTGTGATTATGGATGCACCTACTGGGAGACATAAAGAAACAGCATCATGGCGCAGTAGCCTAGAGTGAAGTGTTTTTTAAAGTCTGTGCTGGGACCAATTCATGGCCATGCAAAGATTAAAATAAGCCTGAAATTTATGTTTGCTAAGATTTTCCAAGTCCCTTTCATGTAATTGTGTTTGAATAAAATCCTAAAATCAGGGTAAATTAGATTAACCTTGATCAAAAACAGTAAAGGAAGATGCACTTTAAAGCACGGCTCTCCTGGGAAAAAAAATAAAAAATAAAATCTGCAATCTGTAGTAGATGTCAGTGTTCTCAAATGTCAGTTCGATAAACTGAACTGTGATTAATTGCAGGAAACAGAAGGCCTTGGCATGCAGAGGGCTGGGATGCTCCTTTCCTCTCTCTGGGATTTTCTTGCTGCTCTATTACCGAGCTAACAGCACCAACTGCTCGGGGTCTTTGGATGTGCAAACACGTGTGCAGGCATGTGCGGTCGGTTACGATGTGCTGCCCACAGACGCTGAGGGCAGACATGGGGACCAGGCAACATCCTGGGCAGGGCTGTGGCTAATGAGAGGAGGATGGTCCATTAACACTCCCCGGAGCTAAATGCCTGCTAGTCACAGCCTTCTTCTGTCATACGGGGAGAGAAATGGGAGGGAAAAAGTGTTGACGAACTGGCACAAGCTTATCTAACGCCGAGTAAAAATAAAGATGAGCTGAAGGAACTGGCAGTTAATATCCTGTTGAGTGTGACTGCTGAGTAAATTGGTGTCAGTATAATGTTAACATTAAGGAAAAGATGAGAGGGGGAGCTGGCAGTCCTTACTGGTATGGGGCACATACTTAAGGCCTGACATTGTGAAATAGGACAAGCTAGCCTTAAAGTAGTGGTGATTCCAATATTGATTTCTCTGTTGAAGAACAAGTCTGTTTCTCATTTTGTACATCCTCATATCTCGGCAGGTTAGCGTGAAGTAAACTTCACCAAAGTTACTTGATCCCTCGGTATTCTGGCTCCTGATTGACAGGAGATTCTCCCCGTTGACACCATTAAAGCCCGCTTGGAGCGCTTCACAAAATTAATGAGATGACAGACGAGACTGAGCTTTTCCTCTTACATCTTCCCAAAAACTGCTGCTGAGTCACAGGGAAATGAGTCTCGGAATTACCATGAAATACAGTTAGACCATAAACAACACAGCATTTATCGAGAAAGAGAATGACAGAAAAAGTGAGAGAAGGGGAAGAAGAAGAAGAAGAGGCGGTCTGATCCCAAGTGGTAGCTGCTCAGACGCTGGCGTCCAACAGGAGAAATGAGTGCGGATTCTGACCCTACCCAGCAATCCCATTACACTGCCTAATTGGATAGGCTGTGTGCACTGCAGTGATAGAATTAGAGCACTAAAGTGTGCACAGGGGCGAGAGAGCAGGGGGAGCCCTCAGACCTCCATTTGTGAGTCTGTTTGGTTTGCAGACAGTTAAAGCTATTCTGAAGAAATATCCTTGAGGAGAAACGGCTTCAGTGGAACTATAAATATCAAAAGGTATGAGGCAGGTAGATGACTTTACGCAGCGCCCGACATGCATTGTCAACAGTTTGTTTCAACAGCAGCTGTTTCCTCCTCCTATTTTCTACCACAGGGCCTTATCAAGAAAGGGATGGAAGAAAAGAGAATCATCTCTCAGCTGAGGACAGCAGGAAAAGAGCCACAGCCCTTCAGAAATCAGACTCACAAGCATCTTAGAAACTAAGTGGCCGCTGATGGATAATCAGTTGATTTTTAACTACATTACATGCCTATTTTCTGCAGTAGCACACCATGTGACCCTAATTTATTCTCATTAATTTCGGAAAAAAGCTTTAGGAGAGAATAACCCTCTTCCTGTGCAAAGAACAAAGCCCAAATGACAACAGAAAGCTCAAATGCAGAATATCCTCCATCTCTTTGAACCCTGTGAGACTGATAATCCTCTATTCATCCTGAAAATGTAAACAAGGTGTATTTCGCAGCCATGAATACGGAAGCCACTGGAGTTTCTATAGAAGACTTGTAAGCACACACGCGAAGAGCAGCCATGGAAAGGTAATCCATAGAATTATAAATGGTGGGCAGAAAATAGAGAATCAATAGTTCTTTAATGTGCACATTTCAATTGGGTTCACTAACACGGGTGGAGGGACCCTCTTCATTACATTTTGTCTATCTATCATGGTCAACAATAACTACAACAATCAGACAGCCCCATATAATGGTGGCAGGGAGGTCATTGTAGAGGTTAGGAGCTTGATATAATAAGCCTTTTATACTATGCCTAAAACAGTTACACAGACTGGAGTAACCAAGCACAGAGAAGTGAATTTTCTTGTTATTTACTGTATTTTAGTCTAAAACTGAATGAGTGTGGCCTTGCTCTGGGATGCTGGCTCATTAAATTGTTCCACTAATCTTGGAAAGTCACGGCCTTGATACAAAGGGACCCTCAGAGACACATTGACCTTCCGCTTTAGAGACACTACAGGGGATATCCACTGTGGAGACTTTTTCTTACTTAAAATTCTTAGAAATGGAGATCTAATAATGTGTGTTAACAAGTTGTGTCATCCTCTCCTACCCCCTTAAGTTAAACTGAGCCCAAGTGTGCAGCCAAAAATACTCACGAGGGCATTCAACAATGGCAGCCAGACGAACCGTAACATTTTTTCATTTTGGACAAAGCACATGAAAATGCTGCTGTTTATCCTCTTCAGCACTCGTGAGGCTCTTAAAGCTCTTGCAGCTTAAGATTAAAACGATATGACAAAAAACATGGCATGAATCGCACAGGTCTGAAATCACAGTTATTTCATACAGACTCCCAACTCACATCTTATCGTACGCTGCCAACGGTATGGTGCATATATGCATGCCATACATTTTTAATAAGCCTATGCTGTGGACAGCTAATATGGCACAAGCATGTGATATCCATATGTCATTGCCAGGGAACAAGAGTGAAAAAATTCCATATCTTTCTGCCTCTGAGGCTGCCATGATTATTTATTTATTCATAGAACTGAAAGCGCGATTCATCGCGGCAGTCTTTTTTGGCTGCCAGAAGATTAGGAGGGACAATCTGGCCCTAGTGACGGCACATTATTCCAGACAGTGAAATACTAGAGACAGCTGTGTCACTCCAGTGTGAGGCAAACACAAAGGCCATGCCTTAGGGTAGTATATGCTGAGTAATTATTACTGTCACTCTGCCACAGAGCCCTATGGGGCTCCACAGGTGAAGATGAAAACGGAGATAAGGAACAAAGTATTAGTAATAAACATACTTAATTTGCATCACGCAGGTAGAGGATGTGACATACCGCTACTGCTATGCCAGTGTTATCAAAATTAGTCAAGAGAAAAGTGATGCTGATATTATCTGAAAGCGCTTTCAGGAACTGCTAAGAAGACTGACTGTCTCATTTATCTGCAGTTTTATTAGACCCCAACTATAATGCACAATCTACAGTATATGATCCCATGTTATATTCTGCTGCTGGCTTCAGACTTTAATCAGTGGCTCTGCTATGTCGCCTATCAAACTCTGCCTACTTGTGTTTGTGCTGTAGATGATATAATCAAGGAAACACTATTTTACATACCTCCTGCACTCCCGCTGCCCTGCTGCTCTACATTTCAGAGGAATGTCATTGATTCCTCTGCTCTGATACCAAACGGCTGCTGCACGTATGACCTCCTGTCATGGAACAAAAGTCACCTAACCTGTGGTTCAAGTAAAGTTTAAAGTCATCAAAGGTGAAATGCACCTGCCCAGCACCAACCAGCAGACAGACACAGTATAAGGTGAACACTGTGAAACACTGAGGAGTTGGTAGAGACTAAAACATTGGAAATTCATCCGGTGGCCAGAAACTCGGCTCCCACTGAATGCTAATGTTTATCCATGTTTGTTGAATGTCAATTGGCAACTTCCGCAGCACAAATCAATGATCATTTAGGCAACATTATGTAATGTTTGACAGAGGACAAATAAGGTTAGCTAGTTTACAAGTGAAAAGTTAAATTCATGAGCTACATACATACAAATTGCTTAAATGTTATTTTAATGATTGTTTGGCAATTTGTCCTCTTTGTCAGGGTCTAACTGCAAATGTAGACTTTTTTACATTGACAGATGCTCCAGTCAGAGGGTTGGAGTCATTAAAATTGACATCAAAATTGATCCAGTAGTTGCTGTTTTCTTTTGCACATGCCTTCAGACTTCTAAATGTTTTGAGGCCCCAGAGAGGTTCCCTTCGTCAATTCAGAGCACACCATTTTGTCCCCTCTTTAATCTCTCCAAGTCTCGTCCTGCTGCCACCCAGGTGCAGTCGAACCATCAGTCAACAACTCAAATCATTGCCTCTGTCAGCTAACAAGTTCTGGAAGGAGGCTTCCTCGAGCAGACAAATGTGGGGCCATCAGCCCTGCTCAGATGCGAATTGTTTTTATCAGCCACCAAAGTGCGAGTGCTTAGTTGTCGCTACAGGGTCCTTGCAGCCTGCCTGCCTGCCTGTCGGCCTGATATTTTAAATCCTGATCCAATCTGACGGCCGCAGCATTTCAACTCTCAGGAGAATTTTTTTTTTAACAACTTCCTCTAAGAGTATTCCAGAGAGATACCAGAGAAACACTACAAAAGAATAAACACACGATGAATACATTTGCATGCCTAAAAAAACCACAAACACACAGGTTTCTGAAGTAATTACTTTCAGACAGATGAAAACTGCACACCTGCTCTTGTGATTACATTCATTCTGAACAGAAGGAAATTGAGGGGCGGTTAGTACATGAAATGACTGTAAGTATGAGTAGAGAACTGCATGCTTCTGTTTCCAGAAATTACCAGTTCTGACGGCTCCTGCTGCCAGAAATACTGGTAGAGAATAGCAGCAGGTTCTTTCCATGGTGACGGATGACAATTCTCTCAACAAGGCAATGTATGATTCTACTTCAACTCCACACAAACTGCTTCCAGCGTCATCATTTGTACACTAACAAGAAGTACACATTTCCTCTGCCTGAACAGAATGCAAGCAGTGGCATCGAATAAATAATTCAAAGAAGTGATTCACATCTTTTGTAAAATTAAAAACTGAAATACACCGGTTTGAAATAACTTCATCGTCTGTACCAAAGAACATTTGAATTACTTTCCCATTCTTCTCTGCTCCTCCAACGCACCCAGAATACATTTAAATACAGCTACTGAGATTGTTGCGAGAGAGAATGATTTCCAGCCATTGTGTTGCTAACATCCTGAAAAGCATTAAAATCATGTGATAATGAGCATTCAGTCTGTTAGAGACATCCTGCTGCTACAACCAAGATATGCAAGACAGTCATGCAGAGATATCTACCCCAACAAAGCTGTGATGCATTTTAATATGTGTGTGTGTATGTGCATGTTTGTGTGCATGTGGGTGACAACAGAGTAAGCCGATAGGGATTTTCTGCTGTCTTCATCATCACTTCAAGTCAGCCCTCAGGCCAAATGGGTGTGGATTTCTCTCTCTCACACTCTGTGTCTGTGTGTGTGTGTGTGCATCTACTGGTGAAAAGCTGAAGCTGTAACATGGGTTTGAAATAAATGAGTATAGGTGTGTATTTCATTATCTGCATGCATATCCATTTCTGTATTGTATTTATACATGCATGTGTGTGTGTGTTGGCCTTGGCCCAGATGTGCTTTACATCTAAATAACAACAACATTTGCATTTAGAGCACTTTAATCTTCCTCCGGCACAGCGGTAATTTTGCTAAAATGTCATTGGTGGAGGGATCACAATCACACTGTTAACCTCCGCCCCAGGTATGCAGCCATCAGACTGATAAACATTTCACAGCTTTATTCATTTTCATTACCGCTCCAGAGCAATGAGAATAATCCTCAGCTCCTAGTTAGTTTGTATTGAGACCAAGCCAAAATCCATTTAATGAACAGAAGCAACCCACCGAGCACAATTATGACTCTCATTAGATTTGCACCACCTGATAATTCACCGGTGCATTGAAGGCTGATTGCATGATTCACCAACAAGGAGATCAATCAATCCTGCACAATCTTCTGTGACAAAAATCCAGCAGATCAATATAGAGAAGGAGCACATAATGAACCAGCGTGGCATCTCAAAGGTGGGGTCCACATGCATTTTCTTTTTTCTCATTTAAAAAAAAATAAAATCTTTTAAATCACAGTGCTTCCAAAGCTCTGGCTTGTGGAGTTTGGATGCTGGCAAATCATCTAAAGACTATAAATTTAATGGCTGTTCATCATTTTGATATGGGCTTTCTTTGATGAGTGGCTTAGTCTAATAACAGAATTTGGTTACCTTCTAATAGCAGCAGCACACACCTGAATGATGCAGCATGTTCATCGATTATCGATTATCAATTACATTGATAGAGGCTATACTTAGTTTGATCCCTTTCAGAAGCCTAAAAGCTTCCAGTCTGGCCAGGATCTGATGTGTGCATGAGATGATAAGTGTAACCCCCAACGCTCACCAACTGCGTGGATAGGTGGCAAAAAAAGGAAACGTATGGTTAGAAATAACTTACCCCGAGGATGACAGTGTCTTCTCCCTGAAATATTGGGATGAACTTATCTCCGCGGATAATTTCGGACCGGTTCAGTGGACGAAATCGACACAACACCTTGATATTGCATTCAGCGTTGGCATCAGCCATTGTGGAAGAAAAAAAAACAGTGGATGTGCTTCCAGATAATAAAGATGAATTTCTAAATAATAAAAATAAGAATCAAATATTCCCTGTGCAAGCTTTTTTTCTCCTGCAGCGCCTGGACGCAGACTGAAACCACCGGTTAGACCCACATGCAAAGCGACAGGCGAAGCATTTGGAAGAATGGACAACTACGAGTTTTGGGATCCAAAATCATTGAAAAAATGTTAAAATCAAGACAGAAAAAGAAGCCGTTTGAGAGCGTTTGTTGTTTAAAATGAGCTCGAGCCAAACTCAGGTGCAGCCAGGCGGTGGGGAACAGATGGAGAGTTGTAAATGAGGAGTATAGTCCAAACTGGTCCGGGCGGTGTGGATAGGCTGCAGGCTTCTCAGGAGCATGCCTTGCATCACTGTCATCATCCCTGCTCTCTCACTGGGGGCGGGGCGTGCTAAAGTAGCGACTCCAATCCTCTCTCATCAGCACCACTGAGCACAGGGACCGAGGCGCAGGGAGACGAGCTCCAACTCTGCTTTATATTTATCTGAATACTAACCTCAAATAAAAAACTTTCTTAAACATTCACTTTCAGCCTTACAAACACATACAACTTGCACAAAAGCTGAAATGATTGCATGTGGTGAGATGTCTTCTGTGGTCAGTAGTTTTTTTGAGGAGAGCATCTCTGTGTTTTTTCAGGTCTGCACCAGACTGGTCGTCATGGCAATGCTGTTTTGCATGTGTGGGATGCATGTGGGAACCACTGGCTCCTTAATTTGTCCCCAGAGATTTAAAGGGACTTTCCAGTGATGTAGCATTGGACTGTGAAGCTGTAAGACACATCATAAAAAAAGGATCAAAGTCACAGGTATCCTCACCTTTAGTCTGTAGAAGTCAAGCTTCAGAGATGCTGGGTCTTGCACTTTCCACAATGCACCTGTGTCTTTCGTGAGATCCTCCCTGCCTGGCATGTTTAAGCTACATGCTCCAAGTCTGTAACACAGGCTTTCTGTTATGCATTTAATGGATAAACACTAACAGCATTATCAGGTGTTATTATCCCCAGACTTTTGGAGGATTCAGAGTCAAAGACATTAGATTGTATAGCTGTCATGATGAGTAAACAAATCTTAATGTGTAAATTAGTTATTTGAGCACCCACCTGAAGGTTATTTCTTAAAACACTGTTTCATTCTGTGTTTATAGATTTTCACTCATCCAGGTCATGGTAATCCTAAGAGCTTCAGGAGGAGGCAACTGAATTTCTCTTTTTGCTCCTTGAAGATCTTTCCCCTTTCACCCAGTTGTAACTTGCTGGTAAGCAGTCACAGATATATATATCATCACCCCCAAATCACATGTCTACTGGCTCATTAACAATCCAAGACCATCAAACTCCAAGGTGTTTTTCACAATCATTTACACCTCAAGGCATGTGAGTCCATTAGCTCTGTGATTTGGGGGTGACAATATATATCTGTGACTTCCCATCAGTCACTTAGGACTGGAGAGGCCACTTGGATGAGAGGTGAAATATCTTCAAGAAGCAAAGAGAGATGTCTTCTGTTGAAGCACTTAGGATTGCTTCATTCACTCAAAAATTCTGTGACAGCTGGTCAGTGACATTTTGCACAATACGGCATAAAAGGCTGCTGCCATGTTATCGGTTATTATAAGACACTAATGATCACTTTCAGAGGCATTGCATTAAATTTATGACCGCACCATTTCTCCTATAGCTACAGCTACACACAATGTTTATTGCCACTGCGGCTGTATTTGGGTCATTGCCATGCTGAATGAATTTGGGACTTACTGACCAGATGCCTGCCTGATTGTGCAGATTACTCCACATATAGTATGTAATATACTGAGTGTCATAGGTGATCATATGAAAAACAAGTGTGAATTACTAGATCATATTATAATGTAATGTAGCCTACAGATTGCACTGAATCTTTAGAATTTTCACTGATTTTGAAAAAATGTATATTTTAATATAACTTTAATTGCCCCTCTGTGGGGAGTGGTAAATAAAAATGAGATGAAACATAACGTCTCCCCATAACATTAATTTCTGTATTTATTTAAAACACTTCAGATAATTGGAATTATTTTTCCGACAGAGTGGATTCTCTTTCTAATCGACAATCTTTGGCCCATTGATTAAATTGTTTGCTCGTACCTTTGGCGCCATCATGTGACGACTTATGCAATTCAATCATGATATTTTTTAAAAATAATTCACATTAATTTTTTTATTCGTCCAAATTAGTCAATAAAGACAATATGAATGTGGCAGCAAATACTGTGTTTGCTGTGGAAATCAGCTAAAACGATACTAAACAACAGAAGTAAGTTGCTAAATCTTATTGGATAAAAAGAACGCATGCGTATCGACGCTCCCCGTTTTCGGGTACGTTTGATTTGTTGACTTTTGTAAGCCGTCTCACTCTTTCCCTGCGATGCGGTAAACACAGCACCGCCCACCCGCCTGTGCCTGCAGGAAACCCAGCGTCCACGCTGTCAAATCGAGCCAGTGACCACATCAGCCTGGGAAACTCCGCCGGCTGAGACTGCTGGCTCATCCATCGTTAGCTTTTGTCACAATCCGATTCGACCCATCGACAATTTACACGTTTTAAGGATCGTTATTACATTCAGTCGTCATTCGTTAATCTCGTTTTTGCTCCTCGCTCACAATGGCTGATCCTAAATACGCAAACTTGCCAGGAATTGTAAGTGGCTAACGCTAGCAGACAGATAGCTAGACTGCTATTTGGTAATGCTAACTCCAAGCTGTGACAGCTAGGTTAGCTAACATCACTGCTGTTTGCTTTCTGGCGGTTTATTGTTTGCAAACACTGTAAAAAATTTGTGCCAGTAATTGTGGATTCTTAGTTGCTAGCCTTTCAGGTAATACTGTGTCTTGTGATAGAAGCCATAGAGGGATAGAAACAAGGGTTAGCAAGTCCGTGTTGTTGAATGGGCCGGGGCGTTGGCCAGGCTAACGGCAATAAACTGGATAACTAACCGTGACATTTATTGTTTACCTAATTGTTTCAATAGGCATTTAACGAGCCGGACGTGTACGAGACCGGTGACCTACCAGAAGATGACCAGGCTCAGTTCGAGTCGGTAAGTGGACGTTTTGTATTCCCCGGAGGTGTCGGTTTGCTCGCTGTTAGCTAATTCGCTGCATATTAAGCTAACGAGCTAACCAGTGTTTACGCTTATTTTGAGGAGCAAAGTAGTGATTTCTGCATCGTAATCGGCGTGCATTATGCCTGCCACGACTCAACACCTAACTATGCGATTAGTTTCACGTAAAAGTACTGATCTGTCAGCAATTTAGTCCTGCACGTAGGTCATCTGTTGTCACCTATCACTTAGAATCCAAGTGATCTTAAGAAATGTAAATACTGTATTTGCATTTGTGCTGTTCTCACTAACTCTGTAGGTCACATTTCTTTATAAAACGTTGTAACACTACATTAATAACGACGCCTTTATTGATGCTTAATGAATAACTAATATGAAAATCTTGAGTTTCAACAAAAAAGTATGTTTTGTCCATATTTCATTTAAAATCTATTCAATTATGTTTCACTTACAGTTTACATATTACTTACATATTATTATATCTGCCCATTTATACATGGCAAGAAATAAGGGCAGATGTATAGTAGACAAATAAGCCTTTGAAAATGATCCTAAAGTTCCTAAAGGGATTAGACAACACTGTGTGTGTTGATAGTCTTGTGACTTTTAGAAATGGGTCTTTTCTGTCATCTAGAGTTAGTAATGGAGTTGAAAGAGTTCAGTCTTTTATTAACAGTGCTATTGGTTAGCGTTTTGGAAGCAGTTAAGTGATGCTGGTCTGACTTTGCTTTTAAATATATCAGGGCTGTTTACCGATCAGCTGACTCAATCCTAATTGGCATTTTCCCTTCCATGTTTCCACATTCATTCTACCCATTCCCTTGCCCTTGTTTTGACTCTTCCCCAACCCCCCCGGGACCCTAGTTTGTACAAGTAAGACTGGCTCCATTTTTCTCTCAGTGAGCTTAAAGCCTTTTTATGCATGTTTTTTTTTTTTTTTTTTAATCTCATATCCACTTTTTCTACCTCTATTGATTGGGATGAAATGAGAAATAGATCGATGGCGTGACCCTTTTTGTGCTCCATAATTCATCAAGTTTTGATTGTTTTGAAGTGCAAGAAATTGATTCCTTTCCTCCTATTTGTGTTGCTTATTTAAACCTTTCAAGGGCATAATGATGTTGATGGGTCTTCAGCAGGACTAATTCACTCTTTCACTGAGTCATGCTTTGACAAACAGTGAAGGCTAAGTGTGCATCTGTGTGAGTGTGAAGCTCTGACAGGGGAAAGAAAGGTGTTTGTCTGTTTGTTCGAGAGATTTCCCCTTTTTAACCCGTTATGTTCTAACAATTGCTTCTGGACTAACCACACACTATTTTGACTAACTGGACTTTTTAAAGGCCTCTTTACACTGTGTGATAATGTCTTGTATGTTCATTGTATGTCACAATATGCAAGATGGATACAATATAATGAATCGCAATCTGCGATGGACTGGATCATTAGGTTTGAGGATGTTCAGTGAATACCTGGGGAGTCATAGTGTTGTTAATGCAAGCAGAAATATGTCAACTTCTGCAATCCACCTGCATTGTTCTCATATATTGAAAATGTAGCCAGACAAAAATTAAGCTTTGGCTATGGGACTGGCATGTCTTTGTTCCATAAGATTACTTCTTTTCCATAGTTCTACAAGCTAATTTTTGTTTTACCTCCATCTTTGTGGTGTTTGCCTGTTACTTTATGAAAAAATTACACTTAAAGTGTTGTGTTGGCCAGTGTATTCTACATCATTTCATGGAGGGATGCAACAGATTGCTCTCTGCATCAATATTGATCTTGATAAATAGATCAGGTAGGTGACTGATCCAAGTTGCGACCATTATTTCTTTGTTAGTGGTATTAGAAAATTCTTTGTTTTCACTGTTGTATTAATTCAGTCACAGTGAAGTAGTACCAGTAGTAGTACCATAGCCTACTTTAGACAAACATAGATGTTAGATTGGTGTACGATTAGTTTGCAGACGTAGCAGCAGTCAGTCACACTGAGAAGATTCAGTCTACATTTGTTTTAATGCAGGCTTACTTTTGTCGCTAAAGCTCAAAAGATCAAAGTCGGCCAATTGCTAGGCATGTCTGGCAATCTATGACCACCATCTTGGACTGATGATTAGTGTTATCATTATGTTTGACTGGGAAAATCCAAAATCACACAATGTACAGGGGCTTTAACATGGATATAGTTCATCAACTGCTTTGGTTCAGTCTAGCAGATTCATTTAGGATGAACTGCATGTTACTAAGAAAGAACTCACTCTAACAGAATGACTTGATGATAGAACAGTTTCTGACATTTTAGGGTTTTTAGGCCTTCTGTTTCCTGGCTTATTTTAGACACCCTTAAACCACCTGTTACCCTTCATTCTGACTTGTGGATTGTTTTTTTTGTTTTTTTTTACAATGACAGTCTTTTTATTATAAATTACAATAGGTATCAAATGAGAAAGTTACTTGGTGGTGTTAATGGATCATCTTACCACCCTGATTCGGGAAAGAGAGAAAGAACTGGAGACACTATAAACTGTCTGAACAAAGTGTCTCCAGAGTTTTTAGCAGCAACTCTCAGAACACTGCTTTCTTTCTTATCTTTCCTCGACCCTGGCCAAGTGTTCCTGTTGTGTGCATGGCATGTGATAACCACATTAATCTGTGTTGTCTCTCTCTCTCCCCCCTACTTTTTTCTCTCCCTCTGCTCTTCCGTTATTTTCTCTAACTCTCTTTGGAAACCCAAGGAGCTGGTAAGAGCCTGACTAACTCTCCTCCTCTTCCTCCTCCTCCTCCTCCTCCTCCCGACATCTGTGTAACTTGTCTTGTGTTTTGTGTGTGTTTTAATCCAGATGTGTGTGAGCCCACTCATGACATCTACTTGTATGTGTCAGTGGTGTTTTAATCCCACCCATATCACGTAGTTCATCATAATTGATCACTAGAATGTTTTGATCAAGTGATCCATGTTATTGTGTGCTCCCCAGAATCACTAATCAAAGAATTATCATTTAGAAAAGAAGGCGTTAGTGACATCCAGCTGTGGTTCTGCTTTTTGCATTCATGTAACATTGTTTTATTTTAGTAGGCCTATAGCACATGGACTACAATTGTTTTTATATGAAAGTCAAACATGGCGATGAAGATGATTTTAAAATTCTACAATCAATCCTGGGTAAAATTATGGCTGTGACATTTATCATTTTGCACATTTCTCTCTCGCCTGCTATTTTTAAAATTATGTTTAAATGATCTGGTTCTCCCTAAGACAGACCTAAAAAAGTGCTTGCAAATTTTTATGATTCATGCTTACAATAACTTTAATTTCTGAGGGTATCTGTCCTTGGTAAGCCATACTACACTTGATTCAGTATGTTTTAAATCATACTTCAGGGTAATGATCAAGCATAGGTCTTCCTGTCAGATCTTACCAGCCTGTCGACGTATTTCAAGTGTACCTTGTGCTTTGGGACTTTTGGCTCACTGGTTCAGTAAGCCGAGGCTCATTTTTAAGTCTTTGCTGTCTCTGTAGTCTTACATGCTCTTTTGTGATTTTGTGACTTTATTTCCTGGTGTTTCAATGACAGGAGGAGCTTTGCAGTGACAGTGTGGAGAGGATTGTGGTCAACCCCAACGCAGCCTACGACAAGTTCAAAGACAAGCATGTCAACACCAAGGGACTTGGTCAGTTTATAGAGGATGATAAACGGCTTGTAACTTATTTTATGATCATTTATTAACTTGAATGATAGTATGTCAGGTGGTGTTCTGTGTTTTTTTTTATGGCCAAAGAATCAACAAAGAATTGACCCTAGCAGAGCCGGCCCTGTTCAATGTGGCGCCCTAGGCAAGATTTTATATGGCGCCCCCCTCTGTCAGTGATTCACATGCTGTAGCAAGTGGCGTGGATGATAAACGTTTTAAAACGTCTTTAGTGTACCCTGAAGTGCTTCACATACTTTACACTTCAACACACCCAGTTCATTGATCAACGGCAGGTAGTCATCAACCCCGCTACTCTTCTCACTCAGAGTACCAAAAACATTCATAACCCTGAACTCCCATGGTGCATTGTAGCACGCCAGTTCAGTCCTGTAATTGGCTCTGTGATCGCTACAATAAGCTTACAAAAGAAATTCAATAGCGTTGTTTTGTAGTAATAATAATTTGGCATTGTTTTACATTTGAATCAATGTGATATTTTTCATTTTAAGAGTTAATAGTAATAACTAGTTTTAATATTGTAGCGATCACAGATGCAGTAGCAAGTATGGGACTGTTGTGCTGCAATACATTGTGGGAGTTCAGGGTTATTAACGTTGTCAGCACCATGAGTGTGGAGTGTAGCGGGGTTTATGGCTACCTGCCACTGGTCTGCATTTGTTTGTATGATCTCTGGGGTGTTGCTAAGTGTCAACACTAAAAAACTTATTTCTGGAGATGTTCAAAGAAACCTTCACTTCTGACTCCAATTTCAAACTACCCTGCAGCTCTGTTCAATTTAAAAACATTAAATATGAATACTTTACCAGTTTTGTGACGCCCCCTGGCACAATATAAAAGCAATTTAGGGGTGCCTCCTGGCCCAAGTACCCCTGGCTTCTCCCTCCTGGGGCGCCGTGGCCTCCAGTGGGCGCCACAATATTTTCCCAAATTTTGGCGCCCCCTGGAGGCTACGGCGCCCTTAGCATTTGCCTATACTGCCTATTGGAAGGGCCGGCCCTGGACCCTAGTAACAAGTACTGTGTAACTAAAGCCTGATATAGCTTATTTTTCTGTGCTATAGAGCTCCTTGGTTTTTTAACAACCGATTAAAAAGTACTGAGGAGCCACATCATCACAATGTACGTGGGCTTGCTAGTGCAGCAAATCTGCAGATATAAAAAGTCTCCATGAAAAGTACTATTTACCACTTTCCTACTAAAGTTGTGTAAAAACATTAAGCTGTTTCAGGAAATAGTTTTGTCCTTTTATTAAAATGAAATTTCTATATTAGTGGCCCACTTTAAATGATTCACATCTTCATTTGGAATGAATAAACCAGCGACTACATGCCACAAACAGATTGAGGAAATTGAAAAAGTATTGTGAGACTGACTAACAAACTCTGCTTTTGTGGTTTTGTGAGATCTATAGACAGTAATAAAATATACTGTCAAATATCACCAGCTTTATCTTTGAACTAACTTATTAAAAAAACAGGTACTACAGCAGGACAATGTTGCCTTGAGTAAAAATGGAAATAACAGGCAGCTCATTAGAATAATAAATATAATTATCTCTATAATTGGCAAAGGTTATCAAAATTATACATATCACATAATGTTTCCCTTTATCGTTTCTTCATAATGCAATTTTGGTTGGCTTGCCTTCATCAGGGTGGTATCTGAGGTTGATTTCAGTTCCTATCATCTTTTTAAAATAGTTTTACAAAATACATTTACTCCTTGTTGTAAAAGAAATATATACAGAACCAGCCAAACAACTTTCTAAGTTATTCCATTCCTTTCCACTATTGCTATAACAAAATAAATTGGCATTCAGACCAACCCCAGTCAGCTTGTATTATCTGTTTCTTGCTTTCTCTTACAACACATTTGTCTCCTTTTCACAGACTTCTCAGACCGAATCAGTAAAAGCAGAAGAGTGGGCTATGAGTCAGGAGAATTTGAGATTGTAAGTACATTTTGTTCAGCAGAAATCCATCACTTCACCTGTGTTCTTTTAGAATGTGGTCCATTTTGAGGTTAACAGAACCATTATTATTTTTTTATTTCACTTGCTACATGTGTTTTCTGATAAAGCCGAAAAGCCAGAGATGGATTTGTTTGATCATTTGTCTCAGGGCTGCTCTTTCTGTACTAGACCCACTTTGCTGTTGTGTAATATTCATACCATGTCTCTGCTCTCCCATTGTTGTGTAGCTTGGAGAGGGCTGTGGGGTGAAGGAGACACCTCAGCAGAAGTATCAGCGCCTGGTGAACGAGATCCAGGAACTCACTCAGGAGGTGGACTCAATCCAGGTAGACTGCTAGCAAAACACACACAAACACACACTAGCAAAACACTGCTAGCAAAACACACACAAACACACCTCTGGTTTTCCCAAAACAGTCTTCAAGGGATGTTATTCTCCTACTATCCAGGGCTTATCTTAATGTCTGCACATAAATTCAATAGCCTTCACTATGGGACCTTCCTCCACTTTACTTCCAGACCATGTTATCATGTATTTATTAGGAGGAGTGCAACCTTTTGGTTGAAACAATTTCAGTGGTGTAATATTTATGCTCTGCTTCAGAAGGACTAGAGACCTGAGAGTCCGATCCAAAGTTCAATCTAGTATTTGCAGTAAAGCTTTAAAACTAATGAAGTGGCTTTTCACGCTAACAAAGACCCCTCAACAGAGACTCGTATTAATTTTCTTTATGCCTTTAACTTGGGTGCACACAGAAAGGTTTGCTGCTCTATGTCCAACGACAAATTGTAATTCAGGCTGCAACTTATTAGTTTTTATTAGTATTCAGCCTGTCTAGACAGCGTGTCCAACAGCATCTCTGCTACAGTCTGTAAAAATTTAAACTAAAATATCCCCTCGGAACAATTGGAATTCTCCAAGTAATGTGTGGTCACCCATCAGGATAACTGTAGCAAATTAAAGAGTCAAATATTGGTGTTTTGGTGAGAACATTCACTTCGAAACAGAACAAATTAACTGAGAAATAATGAGATAGTGTGATCTTATCGTGCCAAACCATATTTTCACACCAAAAATTAGACTGTGTGTTTGCCAAATTGTGTTTGACAACAGCTGAACATTATGTCATGAAATGGTATTTTTCAACATGGGACTCATAATTCTGGATGTTTAGACCATGGACCACCTCTGTTGAACAGATTAAGACAATGTGGCTGCAGCAAAAGAATGTTTATCAGGGAAAGTATCCAGAAGCTCTAAATACAAACTGAAATTTTACTTATTATTTCAGATTTTTGGCCCAAAGATAAGTAAGCACATAAATTAACCCTATGGGTTTTAACAGCTGTTTTAAATGTGCTATGTAAATAACTGTGACTTGACTACTCGCCTAAATTAATGTCTAAATAAAGAAATGCTTGTATACATTATGTTTTCCATATTGTTATCTGGCACAGACAGACGTTCTATGTGAACAACATCACTGAAATCCTCAGTTTCATCAGTCTTTGTACTATTGCTTCTAAAACCAACACTGCTGTGTACATTTTAGTTACTCAAAGATGTCTTTGTCCTTCTGCTTTCAGGCCGCAACAAAGGAAAGTAATGCAGAGGAGCGCCTCACCCCGGTGGTACTTGCCCAGCAGGCAGCCCAGCTCAAACAACAGTTGGTTTCTGCTCATCTTGACTCACTGCTGGGACCACAAGCACACATCAACCTGGCTGACCCAGACGGAGCTCTGGCCAGGTGAGTTAAGGGGGGGCTGAGGAGACATTGAAGCAGGCAAGAGGATGAGAATTTGCAATCTGAAAATTTAATCTACAACACTGCTAGAGTAATGGCATAGTGGACAGCTAATGGATGGAAAGAAAAGTTTAGTCTGAAGAAGCAGAGAGAGCCAGAAAGAGATGGTCAGGATTTTACTGTGCTTGATACTATAACCTGGCTATAAGGAGATTAAGACTAGTGAGGTGAAGGTAGTGTAGCTGGCATCAATTGCACATAAACATTGCTTATCTCATTGTGACACTACTTGGAGAGCACCACAACTGATGGGCTAAAGATTGAGGAAGGGACATAAAAACCTGAGAAGGTCAGAGATTCCAGAGAGTTTAGAAACATGTTAGAGTATTAAGCATGAGTGAGAGGAGTTGAAGGAGAGAAAAAGAAGCAGGGAGAAGTTTGAGAAAGGGAAGAAACTGACGAAAATCCCACCTTGACCTTGCACTTTTCAACAGCTCCTGAAAAGATTAGAAGCCAGGAAGAGGGGGAACACAGAGGTGTCAGCACATGGAGCAGATATCAATATTGAACATACTGTATAATCCTTTTGTGGCTCCTCTCCCTTTTTTGCCGCAGGCGTCTGCTCACCCAGCTGGAAGCGGCCAAGGGCAGCCGTGGCAGCACTGCAGGAGACACCAAGCCGACAGCATCGACTAAGGGCCCAGATGGAGTGGTGCTCTATGAGTTACACAGCAGACCAGAGCAGGAAAAATTCAATGAGTCTGCCAAGGTAAAGTGGAAAGGGAGATGGAGACAGCAGAGTCAAGTGTTTGGGATGAATGCACTCACAAAATGAGCAAATATTTCAGCCGTATGATCTCCGCGACGTTTTGTTTTCATTCCCATGAGAGGAATGTCAGAATATTTGATGGCAATAAACAGGACAAAAGGGAGGATGATATGTGTGTGGGGGGTGTGTGAGTGTGTGTGTCTTGTGGGATGCTGTTGTCAGTGCCAGCCATGTGTTGCCTTGTTTCGTCCCTGTAGATGGCGGAATTGGAGAAGCGTCTAGCTGAGCTGGAGATAGCTGTTGGCTCAGGATCAGACAAGCAGGTACACACTGAGTCTTACACAGTCTTTACACACACACACACACATCCTCTCTAATGCTTTTCTCTCTCATTCACACTAATTCTGTGTGCGTGCTGCTTTCTTTCACTCTCACACCAGCAGAATTTTCATGCCTCTGTTGCTGTTTAACCATCCACAAAGTGAAACTGAAATAAAAATCTTCCGCTTCATTTATGTAAATTATGGGGGTGGCTTCATTGCTTCTCGTTAAAATGCAGTTTACCTCTTTGTGTTTGTTTTGTAGGGACCTCTGAGTGCTGGCGTGCAAGGAGCCAGTTTGATGGTAAGGAGTCGCCTACTTTATCTGGAACGCGCCATGTGGAGTTTGTGTCTGTATTCATAGCTTCCTCTTGTATGATGTGCAGCCAGAGAACTGGGTCACACTTCAAAGATGACATCGGTTCCTCCACCGCTGTTTATTGCTGCTGTGCCAGTACTATGAGCAAGAATACAAAGTTCTGTGTACAAGCTTCCATATATACCTTGTGTGTTTCTGTATCAGGATACCATAGAGCTCCTGCAGGCAAGGGTCAGCGCACTGGACTCTGCTACTCTGGATCAAGTGGAAGCAAGACTGCAGGTATATATTCTGATTTGGAAATCTTTCTGTTTTAAAGCAGTTGTGAAATATTTTAAGAAATAGCTTCGTAATTCTATTTTATTAAGCGCTTAATGAATGTTCAATACAGAGATTAGTTAGGGGGGTGTAGCCAGCATTATATCTTGTATATCTAACAAAAGCAAAAAAAAAATTAAAAAAAAAGACAATCAACTTTGCTTTTCTGTAAAATCTCACCCCTTCTTCTTGTGTGAATTAGTATGTACAGTATGGTTATTCTATCTCAAATTATGAGGGACCTTCTGGGTGCTTGAAACTTTATTATAAACACTGGATATTTAAAATGGTATTTATCAAATTTTAGATTGATTGATTTTTAGATCACATTTCTGCATGTTTTTTTTCACACATTGAAATTTGAGACTGTGTTTGAACAAAAAATATTTCAGAAACAATAAAGGTAAAAGCCTAAATGTTCACTTTTAGTTCTTGTTATGGTATTGATTGATCTGCAATATTAGAATATTGAATATTGAAATATAAAAAAAGCTGTCATGACAAGTGCACACATTAGCAAAAAAAAAAGGATAACGCAGAAGTCAAACAGTGATATTTTCCTAACCATATGTAATTGCATGTCACAATAATACAAGACAAAACATGTATAATATAAAATACTTGGTCAGAAAAATGAAAAGAAAGTTATTTTTGCTGAACTTTCAAAACTGATTGAGCAGGTATGACAAACTGTATCACAAAAACAAATATATTGCTAGATAGCTG
>OMNN01101678.1:20666-64155 GCA_900302755.1 Chromis chromis
GGGTTTTTTTTTTTTTTTTTTTAATTTTTTAAATATGGGCATATCTTTTATTTTTGGATCCCATTTGTAGGCCGGACAAACAGAGTGATCTGTTACCTTACCTAATATACTTACTGAATTCATATACTTATTGGAAGAGGTTCTTGAAGGTAAACTTACTATAAGGTTACTATAAATATACTATTTTATTTCAGAAGGTGTTAAATACGTTAAGCTTAAATTTAACATATCTTTATAAATATTCATATTTTATCCTATAAAAATTTCAGGTAAGTCCGAGATGGAGCAGAAATTGTTCTAAAATTTTGATGACTTGAGATGGAATGACACTGTAGTGGCTCACGACAAAGGATCAAAAGATGAATAAAGTTTTTTGGTTATGGTTAAGTTTCTTTACTTTTAAAATATGCAACATTTCCATACAGTTGTGTTACATGTGGTGTAGTCCATCGTGAAACACCGTCAGTTTACACAGTCGTTTTCCCCCCATTTTATATCAGATTGCCCTTTAATAGCACCTCTCACAAAATTCAAATACGTTACTTGACATTACTTGTTTTCTCTCCCCGCTAGAGTGTCCTCGGAAAGATGAATGAGATTGCTAAGCACAAGGCAGCGATTGAGGACGCTGAGACACAAAACAAGGTTAGTAATCCCTGTTCCTCCATCAGTGCAACATCAATGCAGTAATAATCTTAGACACATTTATATTTTGCAGATGGAAGCTCACAACTTCCAGGCACATATTGTCTGCCTGTGATTCATTTATTTCAAAGCACTTCCAATGAATAACTCTCCTGACAGACATCTGCAATCATGAGGGCAGACATGTTATTACTGTATTATATCCATTAATTTTCTAGCTTCACAGAAAGTAATCCTTGTTGTGCATTCTTAGTGAGACGGTGTCTAACTGGAAATCCTCTTCAAAATATACAGGTTATTCTGGCAGCCAGACAAACCAGTGAAGAGTCACACCATATGTTCAATTTGAATTGAGTGCTGACTGTGCAAATACCTGGTACATCCTTAATTACTGAGAGCCAACCTGAAATGTTAGCAGGCAGTCTGAGTCTCTTTGTTAGTGTGTTCATTTTGAGACAGTCATGAATCAAACATATTTATTGGATCCAACTGAGATCTGTTTGTTTTTCCAGACAGATTTCTTTTGGGTGCATTGGCTGTTGTAATGTGATGTGCACTGAATAGGCCAGTAGGGGGCAGTCCATGTTAATTATATCATTGCGGTGAATAACAAGTAAATCAAAAGGTTATTTTACATTGAGAGACCGAGTGAATTTGACTCACTGACAAGGATGAAACATATTGTTACTTGTAAAAAGAAGTAGAAAATGCTTTATTGCAAGATTACATAAAATAATGTGATTGAACCCAGCATAACTGGGCCTATATCTTTAGCCATAAAATACCACCAGAACTGGCAAATCATCTTTTTAAGTCTCTTTGAACTGCCTGTACTCTCCAGTCTAAAGTTTAAATCTCAAGCAGTGTATTTCTAGCATTCAGTATCACAGCAATGTGGATTAAAGTTTGAATATAGGCAGTTATACGTATCAGTTTAGGTCTGTGCAGCAGGCTTTACAGAATAACTACAACATCAACCCACTGCTGAAATGTAGACAGCATAATTGTCACAGCAACACCATTTTTATTACAGACTGATTGTGTGAATCCAGTCAATATATGTGCATTTATATCATTTACAGTGCAATTAAACTTAGGAAGAATCTGCAGCCTTTTGTAACATTACATGTTTGTTTTTTTTAAAGTTGGAGGATGTCTCAGGAAAATAGATCAAAATGTCCTGTGTTTGTGCGTGCTTACCTGTCAGGTGTCGCAGCTGTATGACGTGGTGCAGAAGTGGGATGCTGTGTCCACTTCTATACCTCAGGTGGTGCAGAGGCTTGTTGCTGTCAAGGAGCTGCATGAACAAGGTAACACAGCAGAGCAGAAACTGATTTACAAGGTGGCAGTCCAACACTGTCCATTCACATAACTCTATAAACCATGACATATTATTTGAAAGTGGAAGCCTTCAGTTTACCCCATGACGTTAAATGAATGTACTCTGTTACTATGTTGAGTAATTGGTTCATATTACAAATATTGTAATATCAATGCTCTGGGGGGCAAATTTCACCCCAGTAGGGGTAAAAACAATGAAAACTTGGATAATTTATGTTCTATTCTTTTATGTGAGGGGGGAAGAACCTTGAAATGACACCCATGAGAGTTCAAGGGGAGAATATATGTAGGTTAGTGGGGGTGGGGTGGGGCATTAAAGATTCAAAATATGTAGGATGCTGCCACAGAACATAACAGGGTGTGAACCTGGATCACGTTTCAGACAGCATCTGTGCTGGGAACTAATACATGGTCTGAAAGATTTGCATCCACAATGGAAGCCTCTGTAAATGAGACAAAAGATGAAAACTAAGCGAAAATGGGATTCCAACGGATAATGGAATTAGCCTAAACCATACCATTCTATTATAACAAAGGGCAAAAAATCACTGAGAGGAAGACTCAGAATGGTAACAGAATTAGACTAAATCTTGCAATACTGTTAAACACCCCCTTGGGGAGAAAGAGATGCATGATATTATATATCACATTATCATCTTTTTATTATTTAGCACATGAAAGCGGAACCTTGGCATTAATAGATTATATTGATAATTCACTTCTGAGAGCTGAAAGAGGTCATTTATCATCCAGCTTCTCTTTGCACCGATCTGTCACAGTCTGCAGCGAAAGTGTTCTTCGCTCAATAGGGTTTAGCTGCACCTTTTTCCCCCCCCTCCTGATCTTTCTTTACCAATAAAGGGAGACATGCAAAAGAAAATACTTTGTTTAATCTTTCAAGCAGCCATTCATCACTTTCAGATTAGATTTGCACTGGTCCCTTTGCCCTTTCACTATAGCTGAGAACAAAGACATTGAATTTTTTGAAGCAAATTTTTTAAATTGGAAAACTAATATGCTGATTTCCTGTCTCTGCTCTCCTGCCTTTCTCACTTCAACCCTCCGTCTCACAGCCATGCAGTTTGGCCAGCTGCTGACCCACCTGGACACCACTCAGCAGATGATCAACAACTCTCTGAAGGACAATAACACCCTGCTAACACAGGTAAGAAGTTCACAGCCCCGTTGAACAACTGGGACAACATCAATAATTTCTCACACTGCTGGGAGTGTGGAACTGAATTTGAACAGTTTGAGCCACTTAAACTCATATGACCTACTGCAACCATGACACTATAATAATGATAATAATAATACTATTGACATTGTGTGACCAGTAAAGTGCTTGTTTGTCTCACTACTAAGTCTACACTCAAAGGTTGCCATCAATAACACAATGGCTATTCATTTACAAATGTTTAA
The DNA here is from genome assembly GCA_900302755.1 of Chromis chromis. Lineage (NCBI taxonomy): Eukaryota > Metazoa > Chordata > Actinopteri > Pomacentridae > Chromis > Chromis chromis. The sequence goes on from OMNN01101678.1 coordinate 24,075, forward strand.
ACGACAAAGTTTTCAGATAAAATCCTGCTCTTTAGGTTTTTCACAGTGGGCATGATAATGGTGGGTTCTTTGGGGACATACTCAACCGCTTGGCAATTACCTCTTTGTATGTGGAATAAACGTGTGTAACAATCATCTAATACATTTCAGAGTGAGCCGCAGAGGCAGCTTTTCATGGTGAGAAGTAACAATCTTAACAAAGTGCAGGTCCCCATTACGAGGACAGTAGCTCCTTAAAGCCTCCCCAGGGCTCAGTCAATAACCAGCCGGAGCTTTCACTGTTCAAGGCTTCTGGCTACGTGGACAAAACAGTGTCTTGTCAAGTCAAATGTTTATTTCCAATAAAGACCGCTGAAACATAAAATCTCCTCTAGTCAGGAAAGGTCATTATGTTCTGACGTGAAGTTTTCGAGAGGGTTATTAAATCCGACACTGACATGCACTGGCCTGACTGATCTATGTGAACATATTTAACAGGACTGTGACTAATACTTGTTTTTATTATTAGTTACTTTGTCAGAAAATGTGATCATTTTGAATAGATGAATGTCTTATTATGTTTAACTGACTGTACAAAGGCCAAACACTCCATTTACAAAGATAAAAACCTGAGAAAAGTTGTGAAGTCTCACATTTAATAAGCTGGGCATTTCTGTTAAAAAGAAGAATAAATTGATATCATTGATAGTTTTCTGATGATTAGTTAAGTGACTCAACCCTTTCCTGCATTTGTAACAAGACTCTCGGAGACACCTTTGCTTTCTGTTCCGTTTCTTGTCTCCTGCTGCCTGCACTCCCTCCAGCTTCTTACTCACCACTTCGCTCTACACCCTATTGATCTCTTTCTCCTCTACACTCAACTTTCCCTCTAATTCAGTCTCTTCTCTACATCCCACCTAATTTACTGTTTTTCCCTTCCCACCAGGTCCAGCAGACGATGAAAGAAAACCTGGTGGCTATAGAAGAGAACTTTGCTGCTCTAGATCAGAGGATGAAGAAGCTTTCTAAATAAACAGTGGCAGATTTTGGACCGGTCCAGGGGAGTGTAGAACATGGACAATTTAGAGTTGGCTAGAGAGCACAGATGGGGGAGGGAGGATTGGGGTTTGTCCTTTCTGGCCACCCCTCTCTTGCTCTCTACTTCCGCCTCTGCCTTTTTTCACTAAGTGGAATGTTAGAAAGTTGGAAAAGATGGAATAACAAAACAAAAAAATGGAGACCAAATGTTCTTGTCCCACCTTTCTTTCCTCCTCTTTTCTCTTGCATCAAACTGGTATCAACTGAAACACATTTGACCACTCTATACATGCCACTGATTGCAGCCCCCTTATTAAGCTTAATGAGTTTTAGACTGGATTGTTTTTATAATTATTAGTAATAAAACATAGGGAATTATTCCAATCCTTTGGGAGCTTCACACTATTCCTGGATTTGTACTGTAAACTTTGGTCAAATTGAATGGTTCACCATAACATTGGATTGCTTGATGACACATTCAAGATGTTGTCGACTGTATAAAACTCAAGATCTATTGTCCTATATTGTTGTAGCAGGAGCACATTTGTGCGAGTGTCAGGGCCATGTCACGGAAGGAAAGCTTGTAAATATGCCTGTGTACTTTATTGTTTCCTCACACTCAGTCGCTTGTAACTATATTATTATGACTGAGACCAGATGCCACAGACAAACTTTTAATCTGCTTTGTCATTGCCTACAAGTCAACTGTATTGTTCATCTGTGGTCATGGAAACTGATCAATAAAACAAACTGCGATAAACACGGCTCCTTTCATTTCAACGGTGTGAGGACCTCCATTTAAAAAAAATTATGTATTAATTATTGACATCACAGCCTACTTTAAAAACAAAACATTTACACCTTAGAAAATTAAATATATTGAAACACAATCAAATGCCTTTGCTCTCATTTAACCCTCCTATTATCCTTGGGGTCAATTTGACCCCATTCAATTTTTATCATTCAAAAAATAATAGTTGCCTTTTTTATTTTTGCTTCATATTTCATGACTTTTCCTAATTTGATGGGTACAACTGATTAAGCATAAAATTATCATGATGATATTTTTTCATTGTGCTGAACACATATTACACGCACTTTTGTTCCTCTGGGGTCAATTTGACCCCAGGCTGTTTTAGCTATATAAAATATATAAGAAATATCAACATTTTACACACATTTGTTTTGGATGATATGAAGGTCACTATAACATGCCATTTTAGAATCCTCAAAAAGCTTTAGGGCTCTAACATAACATAACTATAACTGTAGTAGTGCGAGAACCACTGATAGTCCATTCTGCCAATGTGGGGTTGTCACATCTCTTTGACCATGGGTCTCGTTTTCATTAGAGGAGGATGCCTCATAATCAGGGTCCTCCTCAACAGAACAATCATTCAAAGGGCTATTTAGTAGTCAACAAACAAACATTAAGTACCTGATACATTATCTTGAGTAAAAAAAAATTAATCAGAATCATTTTTTTGGAGGTTTAAATGCCTGGGGTCAAATTGACCCCAAGGATAAAATGTGTTAGTAAATTTGAGGGTAATAGGAGGGTTAACAAACACATAAACAAGTTCCTGATAACGAGTCGTGAGCTGCTCGTACTGAAAACATATACGTGTAACTTTGCTCTGTAAAAGCCTTTTTATAAAGACTAGTAACTTTGAAAATCACAGTTGGCATTTAGAATTCTATCTTCCTTCCTGCCAATATCAAAAAACCTTCAAATGTGGCTGTCTTCATTATTTATGACCACTGGGTGGCAGCACAGCATCTAATAAAAAAAAAAAGGTTAAACCCACAATGGAGGCAAAACCAAATTCTTTTTATTGTCATCCAATTAAGCTTCCTTCTGGAGATGAATTTTAATACACACATACATTTTTTAATTTCTAACAATCCAGTTTGGACTTGTACTGGAAACTCCTAAATGAAGAGTAACTTTTATTTTTGGACCAGTTTTATATCCAGAGGTAGATATAAAAAGCTCATTGTAGCCTATATGATGCAACTTATAATGAAAAAGACTAAATAAGTATTTAACTAAATATTATATAAGTATTGTTATATAACTATGACTTTGGATTTTAAAAACTTGAGGTGCCAACCATGAACTGAAACATCCCAGGTTTGTTTTTGTGGTTTTCTCTGCTATCTAACAAGGCAGCAAAACTTAATAGGACCATAATTTTCAGTTAATGAAATCCAGATTTTCTGCTCCCATTGTAAACACAAACGGTTTCACTTGACAGTGAATAGAGACGTGCAGCAGAGTGAATTTAGATACAAAGAAAATGTTCCAGAAACGACAGCATGCCCAGTTGAGTAATATCAAACTAGCTTTGAGTGTAACAAGACTACTCTGACATGTAAATAAATGACCATGGGGGTTCTCGATGAATTTGAGGTCAACCTCAAAACCATCTGGCATTAGCTGGTTTATAAAAAGCATTAAAACAAAAAGCTGGCTCATGTTTAAAGCCCGGTGATGATATTAGTGACAAAGGCCGACTGATAACGCGCAGCAGGCTGAGGATCAGGTGCTTCTGATGAGTCATCCAGCTCCTGAGAGTTAAGTAACTGCCCCGACAAGCCACCACAAGTGGATTAATAGTTTACTGAGCCAAGTGTCAAAAGAAGCACGCAGTCAGACGTCTGGTTTCATTCACTTCAAAATGTCCTACTATGACGCCCACTCCATTTTTGGACACTCCAGCTTAATTTGGCCCTGAATTAGATACAAAATATGATAAACCTCTGTTACTGAGTCTTGTGATTTCTCCTTTACTTTAGCTGAATATTACAGCTGTGTCTTATTGCCTATATCACCTCAAGATTACATGCTGACTATGGGCTCCAGCTTTCCTGTTTCCCCCACATGTGGGGGAGCTGAAGTCTGCCCTGCTTGGACAAGACATATCAAGTGTAACTTGCAGGGAATTAGATCCAGAGCTCCAACTTAGAAGGGAATGCCCCAGATGAGCACAGAGACATACCGTGTACTGTATATCATGTTGTACTGCATTTGTCCTTCTATTTTGGGATACTAGATTGGGTCAGCCCTGCCCCATCTGTTAAGACACATTTAAACACAAATACAAAATGATGATTTAGCAAGATGACAGCTCAAAAATGTTTTCAACAATGGCCGCAAATATTACAATGTTATTTTGGACCATGGCTGCCCATGTGAGTCTTGAAGATAGCCAAGAACACATGTACAATAAATGAATGATGAAACAGAAGCTCTATTGAAAAACACCATTTTTTTAAAGGTATAAATTCACACAAGAATTCTTAGAGGATCTTTGTAAATACAATTTTTGCCTCTACGGTATAAATGCAGCTACTTACATATGGCAGCACCACCAGCCATTACTCTACTAGACAAAGTAAATATTTAACTCCTCTGGCAGCACAGAGCATCTGAACACAGAAGAGGCTTTAGGGAGCACCAATTGCTCTAAAATCTCTGTTTCTGGTGCTAATATGGGGAAAACTGGGAGGAGAGTAAGAGCCTGGAGTGTGTGTTTCACTGCCAGTATACCCACCTGTTCAGACAGGCGTTTAAAGTTTAATGGGCTCCAGTCTCTTGCTTGGGCTTTTTTTATTTTAGTTTTTGCCTTTGCCTTTGTTTATCTTTTATCTCTGACACATAAGTGAATGAAGAAATCAAGGCACTAATGGTAGTTTTAGATGATATTAGACGATGATAATAACACAGCTGTACTGTGCTGGGGAGATTTTTGCGACATCGTGATCAAAATCAAGACAATAACTACGTCAAATGAATGTGAGAAATGTAAAGGTTGTAAAAATTTAATGCAATGACAATGATGTCATGCGATGAAACATTTAACAAAATGTACTCGCAACACTAATATTACCTTCACCGAATCAGACATTTGTGAAATTTCCAATAACATAAAGGAAGCAAGAAAAACTAGAAACAAAGAAAGAGCTGTTGATACCAGAATTTAAAAATAAGCTACGTGAATCACACAAAGGCCTCTCCATCAGCTTTTGAAATTTTCCTGAGCGGATCTGGACAGGTGAGGAGCCTGTGGTGGAGCAGAGACAAGGACAGAGGAGGTGGGTGGAGGTAAGCAGAGGAAAATCGGGTGAGCAGCCCGCAGTCGTGGGGCAGAATGAGGCTTGTAGCGAATGAAAAAAGAGAAGACTGAAAAGATAGGGTCAAGATAGATGAGGCTCAGAGGTAAACAGGGTTTAACAGACTAACAAGATTGTCCGTAAAGTCGTCCTAAAGCTTCAAACACAGACATCTAAACAAGTACATGTGACACTTAGCTGTTTAATCTGGATGAGATGTGACTGAGTGGGTAACTCAATAAGTGTGGAAAATTAACCTGAAATAATTTGTACATTTATGGATAGCTTGCTGGTTCATGTGAATGCTGGATGTAAGAGAGATGATAGATGGGGAACGTCCTGAGGAAATAAAATGCAAAATAGTTGATTAATGGGCATCATCACACAATTGAGATTTGCAGTATTGGTCTCAGCTGAGATGGGCATTGGCAAGGGAGATGAATGTAGTCGCATAAGGGGCCTAAAGCAAAAAGACAAAGCACTGTTAGTCAGATTAGTTGGCAAAATGTCCCATTTGTATTGCCTTAAAATCTCAAGAAATCTCCCAAGTTTAAAAATGAATTTCCATCTAAAGACCAGCGTTTTTTGTGGAGTTTTTAAAATGTCGTTTACTGTTTGCACCAGTAAGTCAGAGTTTCTGATAAGATGAGCTCTTTCTGCTGATTGTAAGGGAACCAAGGAAAAGAGTTGAAACAGGATACAAAAAAGGGGATTTACTGTATCACCAGCACTTGTTAACAGCTGTATCAGTTGGTCTCAGCTCAGACAGTGGAAGGATTCCGACAGCTGGTGTGTGTGTGTGTGTGTGTGTGTGTCGGGAGAAACTGGGTGTGGAGCCTTGACCAAGGGCACAGGACAGAAAGAGGGGAACGTGTTGTGGTGGCTGGAAATTCCCCAGACTCTTTCTGCCTGTAAAACAAAAGAAAACAATCATTGAGATAATATTTTTTGTGAGATAATAACTGAAAACACTGGCTGTGATCACCGTAAATTTTTCTTTTCTTTTTTCCCCCTTGCTGATTGCTGGTTAAATTTCAAAAATGACTACTTGTTTTTTCCCCCAGTGTAGCAGCACAACAAAGAGCAAGCAAATAAGTCCACATTTTAACACCATTTTTTGGAGATGAATTATTATTTTTTTAACCAATTTTCACTATAAAATTGTGTTTTTTCACTTGTCGTGTCTATGCGATGAATAAGATCGTGTTATGACAGTAAAGTTATGTGGGCATCCCTGTGCTGTTTCTTGCTTTGTTGTGTTTGTTTAAAATTATATAATGTAATATATGGCACACTTGTGTTGTGATTGTGTCGGTCTGATGGAAATATCAGTTTAAAAGAATTCCATTCAGTTAGCCGTGACTACAGGAGGACAAAGGCAAATTTCGTGAGATTAGGCAACAGCAAATAAAACATTACAGCAACACCGTAAGGACTGACATCCTTAAATACAACCATCAGTGAATCCAAAAGATGATCCACATGAAGAGACAATTTACAGTTTGGAGCACTTGTTTACACTCTGTTAGCTCAGGGAATTAAATAAACAACAAGAGAATAACATAATCCAGGTTAAATAATATATCACAGCATACTGTATCTTTATTTTATTTTTGTTATTTTTTTCTATTATAAAATTATATCCAGTTAAATGACAAAAAAAATTAAAAGCAGTGATCACCATCATCAGACCATGCTGCAAAATCAGGGGGGAATTAAAGGCAACCTAGATGTGGGTTTGTAAACAGTGTTTTATAATGACTACAACACAGACGACGGGACTGACAAAATAAACAGACGGCAGGGGTGGAGAGGGAGGGAGGGGTGTAGAGAAACTATGCTGAACTACTCAGCAACAGCCACTCAAGTCGTGACGTGTTCGTGGTGCTTCCTGCAGCGCTTTAACCCGGGTCCTAGAGACAGTATTTGAGCTTTCTATTCGCTACTTGGCGCTGTTGCTATGGGGCTGTGCATGTTGAGCCGTGCACGTTGCACCGTGCATGGAAAACAGTTTGTGTGTGCTGAGTTTGGGATTAGGGCAGAAAGTGTCAGGAGCAGGGCGAGGAGCCCGCATCGAGAGTGATGAAACCAGATTTTTTTACTGTCACTTTTTTTTTGGTTGTTGTTTTTGTCGCCGCCGCAGTTGTTGTTTACCTTCATAATTTGTCAAGATCCCACAGCGTTACTAACACGCGATGGTACTGTGCAGGTCCATGAGTGCGTCTGAGACGGTGACCTTGTTGAACTTTGTGGTTTTAATCCCATGTTATATCACAACACATGTTTATATAGGAGTTGTTGTTTTTTTTGCCTGTATGGTACTTAATGTAAGTTTATTTTGAATTTTGAGTGATGTCACACCACTATAATGGCCATGTGAACCTTCTGAAATGTGAATTTATCTTGACAATAAAGGACATTTATGTGTGTAAATATGTCATAGAGACTGCAGTGGGTGTGTTAGTGCGACTTATTCCACGATAAACTTCATTAGGGACCCTTATAGTGACTCCTTTTTAATATGTTTACATTTACAAACAGTTCAGAGGCTGTTTAGTAATAAGATTAACTACATTTTGATGGTGTCATAGACTACAAGTTTAAAAAAAAACATTTCCATAGACACCTTATATATTTCTATGTATAAACATGGCAAGTCTGTGTTGCTCATTGTTGTTGTTTTTCATATTTTAGCAGTAATAACTTATTATAACATGCTCATAGAATTATAATTTGATGTCATTTTATGTAATCTGTCAGTCTATGTCACTTGTAACATTTCCTAATATATCTCTATGTTATAAACATGGTAAGTCTGTGTTGCTCAGTGTTCTTTTTTTATAGCATTTTTAGCAGCTATAACGTATCATAACATGCTCATAGAATTATAATTTGACGTCAGTCTATGCCACTGTTGTAAATTCCAGCCTCATATTAGAGATTTATTGAACAAATGCCAAATAAACAAGTCCGTAGTGATGAAATACAAAGACAACAGCCGTATCAAACAGCGCTGGACTGAATAAAAGTTTTTTTGTCACTGACTAATGAAGAATTCTGCTGAATTTCATCATCAACAGCTGAAAATATAGGCGGACATCAAAAGGGGGACAGTCTGCTGCTGGATCACACCCAGCACCGCCAGCTCGCGCCACAGACGCTCCGCCGGCCGCGCGTGTGTTTTTGATATCTCGCGGAGCTGTGAGAGAGCGCGCGGTATGAAATGAATGTGGCACCGCTGTGCATGTGCGCCCGAAGTCTGCGGCATATTACAAATACCTGACGAATAACCGACACCTGTCCTCCACAAACACGCTATTAAAGTTGCGAAGGAGGGCAGGGTATTTCAATCCCCCCCTCGGGCTGTCTTGGGGGCAAAGCAGGTGCTCGCAACGCCAGTGTCACCGACAAAAACTTTAGACAAACACCTGTAATCGAAAGTCAGGTGAAAACCAGCGGATGGCAACACAATTAATAAACACGTCACGAGCAAGTAAGCGCTAAATGGATTGGCTGGATTTTTTTTTCATTTTTTTTTTTTAAACACGATAAAAACAATTCGTAAGAAAATCGATTCAGCTTTTGTGTTCCGGAAACAAACAATTCTTCGACATTAGATATCCATGCATATATGTATATTTTTAGATTTTTGTTAGAGCCAACACTGTTTAATAAAACATGTTCTGATTCTGCTGGTGTTATCCCCAGCTAGAAATTGGTTGCCAAGCATTGCATCATTCCTTTCATGTGACTCCCATACGCCCCAAATTCGTCCTGGCCGTCTTATGACTGCATCACAATTGCTGCTCGTACAAACTATACAGGCTGGAGAGAACAACCAGCTGAAACGACGCTAGGCCCCGCCCAAGTAGTGATTTCCGGACTCTCTATTGGATGTCGCCAAGGAAAAGATCTTAGCTCCGCTCTTCTGATTGGCCAACTGGAACGTCAGTAAATCTCACCCGGGTTAGGTTGTGATGAGACTACCTTCCCATGCATAGTTTGGTTGGCCTCTCCCTCAATATAAACACCGCCGGGAGTTTCCGTAAAATCACATTCAGCCGTCAAGACTGAACAATGGTTAACATGAGCTATCACCAATTTTTACTAAAATATCTACATACGAATTCAAGACAGTCGAGAAGGCGAGCGAATAAACGAAAAAGGGTAAGCGGACATTCTTAATAGTCTTGGCTGGTAGTTGGTGGTTGTTTTTCGGGTGTTTTAGGGAGTGACTAGCGGCCGCTTTCTTCAAGTGGTCCGCTGTAGTGGAAAGAAAAAGAATGTGCATGTTTTTTGGCAGATATCCCAGTGCCGTTTTTAGAATAACAGTTGCCTTAATCAATCATAATATAGTTGTTTTTGCGTGTTGTCTTCTTCGTTTGTCAAGTTGTCGAGCTGACACGGACTTCTAGCTAGGAAGTTTGGTTGTTTTGGCTGTGGACCATGCCAAACGTCGCAACACATTTTTGTGGATTTTGTAGTTACGACATACAATACTTATAATTTCAGGTGTCATTAAATGTGAACATGTGGAACAGATTTTATGTAACTCTGCAACGTCTGGCAGGAATTTATGGGACACGAAATTGAACGCCTTTTTATTTATTTTTTTGGCGTTTTTGTTGTCTTTTTTTTAGACTTTAATATAATCATTTAGGGTAAATGGTTACCCCTGAATGGACAGCTGTTTTCTATTATTTGGTCTTTATTGTCAACCCACTCTTTCCTTTTCTTTTCCCTGTACGTTTCCTTTTGTTTCGCCCATTCCTACTGCTGGACTTAACATTTCCATGACGTAATTGTCTTGGCTTACAGTGGACATGTAGCCCAACTAAAACAGAAAAAACATAAACGTCTATTATTATTATATATTTTTTTAAGTTATTTCAGAAAATAACTGTTATTTACCAAACCAAAGTTTTAATGTCCTAATGGTCGCGCTTCTATATTAACTCTAATATTTGACATCAAGATAAAGAGGATTTCTTTATTCTTTGAGTTTGTACCTTCCTGTTTGTCAACCATATCACTGCCAAAGCTACATTTCTGTAAGGTGGTTTTATTTTTTTTGCTATTTGTTCATCAGGGGAGACAAGCAGAAACCCCCAATTATATGACAGTCAGAGTCATTATAGTGCTTTTGTTCAGTTATCGCTGGTAAAGACATCTGTAAGCAATTAACAAAAACAGACCTGACTGTCAGACCTGGCAAGATTGTTTTATTGCCTCGTCGTTTTTAACCACTTGTTTATTGATCCCAACGTGTTTTAAGGATCGTAAAAAGCAGGGGGCGCAGTAGAGAACATTTTGGTCTTTGTTTACAATAATTATGTGGCAGGAATTTTATTTATTTTTTAACCTTTTGTTGTTCATTTGATCACTTATTGATATTTTATTAGTTTTTTCATTATTTTATTTTTTCAATATTCTCCAAAGCAGGCATTAATGTTTCATTTCAGCCATCTTTTGTTCCCAGTTCAAGCTTGCCCTGTATTTGCGCAAATCATCATTTTGATTCTGAAATCTCAGCAAATTTCAGCTGTCAGAAGAAACGTTTTTGACATTTTTAAGACTAACCTTTCAAATGCTTTTTTGTTTTCAGAATTGTTGGGACAATCTATCTCCAACAAATCTGCAGACTTGATTAAGAGAGACTTTCTAAAGGTAAATTGACTTCCTTGCATTTTCCTCTCTGAATGCTGCATGCTTGTGAAGTTAAGATTGTGATGTGATCTTTTTTTTTTTTAAATTTTAATAACTTTTTTCTTAAATTGAGTCATCACATTTTTATACATATTTTAAAACTTCCCTTTATTAATAATTTTTGGTGCAGTACAGTCATTTCCTCACTTAGTGTCACTGTTATTCCACTTGACAATTAAGTGGATTACACAATACACTATACTTTGGACTAGCTTGCTTCATCTTGAAGTGAGTGATTATACAGATAAAGGCTGACTGCATTATTCACAGTGGTGATATTTACTATCCTTCATCTCTGTAACTGAACCAGTTGCAGAACAGTGATGATTAAAATGAACAAGGTGGAGTTATTGTGACGTGTCAGTCATCTAACGAGCAGTTGCTTTGCACTCTTCCCCTTATCTTTCTTTTCCCCCCCAACCCTCCTGCGTCTGGCGGCTGCCCCCATCAGGTCCAGTGTGAACCGTGTGGCCGAGTATCTGTGCGTTGCGACTGATTGGCGAGATGACTGCCGAGTGGCTACACCTGCCCCCGCCGTACCCCCCTGGTGTGGGGCCGTTGTATGGTGCAGAGTTGGAGGCGTGGTATGAGGACCTGCAGGATATTCTGGGCTCCGACACAGGAGGGGCAAAACTGGCACGTGCCCCCACATGCACCGAGGTCAGTAGTTTGAAGAACGCAATGGCTAACACACCAATAATGAGTGTGAGTCTTTTAGTTATTGTATGTTTAGTATTTCTTTTTTTTCCACTTTTTATGAAAAAAGTAATTCACATACTAAATGTTGTGAAAATGATTTATTCTGATTTATACTACGTTTTGGCAGGTTTTAACATTTTCATTTTGTACTTGTAGAAGGAGCCGGAGTTCCTGGATGTTCTGGAGAGTTGTTCTCTGACATGGCTGACTGACGGAAGCCAGACATGGGGTGAGAGTGTCCAGAGGGCAACGGAGGAGATCCACAGCACCCAGCCTCTGCATCACACCTCATCATCATCCTCCTCTTCCTCTTCCTCTTGCATGAGTCCAGCTGTTGCAGAAGAGCGGCAGGTGGAGGCTGAGAGTGGGAGAAATGGAGACAGTTCGGCAGGAGGTGGCAGTGACTTGCTGCCTCCGGAGTTCTTTGAGTTGCTGAGCGAAGGAGGAGTGGGAATGGTGGATCCGAGCGGAGCAGTGATCAGCGGTAGCTATTATTACCACCACCATCAGCACCACCAGGCTAATAATGTCCATCCTGCATCTCCCTCAGCCAGCGAGGAGGAACTGCCCTGTGTCCCAGATTCTCCATCTTGCTCCTCCTCAGCCTCCCAGTCACCATCTCAAAATTGTTCTTCTCCCTCTTCACCTGTCTCTTCTCCATCCGACTACCCATCCTCTCGCCTGGGAAAGCGCAAGAGGACCACCAGCGAGAGGGCCAACGGTGCCTTGTCCTCTTTCGCCTCCTCCACACAGCGTTCATCCTACTCGTCTACCAAAAAGAGTCGCAAAGAAAGAGAGCAGGAGAACGAGAGAAAGGTGCAGGAGCTGACAGAGCAGAACGAGCGTTTGAAAGCAGAGATTGAAAGGCTGGGAGAGGAGGTACAGAGGACACGAAGAGCCCTGATAGAGAGACTAGTCAACACCAGGAAATGAGGGGGGGAAAGGAGAGACAGGAATAAGAGATGACAGGTCCTACAGAATTGGAATAAGCAGTGGTGGGGAAAGGTGTAATGTGGTGGTTATGAAATGCCTCTTAGAGAAGAATGAAAACCAAAGATAAATTTTATAAGTGAGTGGATTTTTGGAAAAGACGGAGAGGTAAAGATGGCAAGAAGATGGAAAGTGATGAAAGTCAAGACAAGACAGGGCACAGAAAGAAAAGGGCTGCAACAGCATTGCGGCAAATAAAAAGACACAGCATGTGTAAAGGAGAACAGACAGCTCTAAGTGCAAATCATGCAGTGATTTTGATGAATGTCATTTTAAAGAATGCCTAACGAAGTTTCATCAAATGGGGTCGCACAAATAACAGTTATGAGCATTTGATGATTTGTATGTAGGACAGAAAGGAACTTAGTTGAGAGAGTGCATTTCATTGTCATCCGTTCCCACCATTTTGCAATAAATTGTAACTCCAATTTTAAGGGCTGCAATCTGGCTAGCAGAGATTATTTGCCCCAATTTGTGGAGAGTTTGGGAGCTCAGGAAAAGTTTGAAAGTGCCCAGTGCAGTGTGAGTATGAGAGAATGATTTTTTGTTTTCTTTTTGGAGGAAAATTCATACCCTTTTCTTACTTTTGTATAATCCTTGGCTTGTGTGTATGTGTATTTAGATGCAAGTAGGACCCGGCTATACTTTCTAAGCTGACCTTTTCTATTATTATGGGAATTTGTGGTAGAATTATTAAGGGTTGTTCGACCCTGATTTACTATTTTTATATAATGTTGTAAAATATACAATTGTACTGGCTTGTACTGTAATAGGCCAACATATCCACTGTTATTTTCTCACTGTAATCACAAAAATTGTTAATCGTAGAATAATATGCATGGCTTTTATCACTGATGGCATCAGATTCATGTATTTTACCGTACCATTCATTTTATCATTTACTGTAATTCTTAATTTGCAATAAAAGAAAAAAATTTGCACTTTTTGAGTCATGTAATGTTTATTATTTTCCCTTTCTAAATACCTTTGAATGTTTTTTTTCTTGTAGAAAATAGTGTAAACCAGAGGTAATTGTGAAAGGGTGAGGAGGAGAGGATAGACATTTTTTAGTTGAACTTAATCAGTTTATTTTATGGATCCAAAAAGGGTATTTGTAGCAAAAAGCAAAAAACAATTTTCCAGAGGATATAAAAACATCTTTAGATGCGCAACACACCTTCCAACGCTAATATCATATGCTGACTTTATCACAGGGAGAGTATAAAATCAGTTTCTTTTGGTGTAGGGATTTGGAAAAATCCCTCCATTCTGTAGCTGTATTCATTTGACTCTCTCTTTGTGTGTTTTCATTTCCCCGTCGGCCTATCCAGCATTTCATTAGTCCTCAGTGCCAATACCACATTGTCTTAGATCCTGTCACGGCTTTGCCTTAAGCTAATACCCTCATCTCTCTCTTAGTGTACATCTTGTTCCCATTCTCCACTATCATACCTCAAACCATTCTAGTCTTTCCTTCCTCTGACTAACCTCCATCATTTTTGCTTTTCCTTCTTTTCCTGTCTCACTTCTTCTTGCCCTTCTGAGGTGCAGGCTCAGGGCTCTTGCCTTCAGCAAGAGCCAGCTGTTTCTTAAGGTCCAACAGTTTGGCCACCTCTGCTGTGATCACGGCCTTTTCTGCCTTTTGGGCTTTGAGCGCTCGAACCTTGTCCCCCTGTGAGAAACAAGACATCAGGATTTAATAGATTTCTCACACCTTAATTTGTATTTGATCAAACGCTTAGTGGAAATTTAATTTTGAAAGCGCTTTATGAAGGCGGCATCACCAAGTTTGTAATTTTTACGATTCCGTATTCAGAAATAAAAATTTAGCTTTAAAATATTTAACGGCCGCATTTATAGTAGAAATTCTAACGTACAATTCAAATATAAGTAGGTTGTACATACAGCAATTTTGACCATTTAATTATAAATCTACACAATAAAAGATACATTTCCAAAAATAAATATGAAATGTAGCTTTTAAAGTTAGCCGCTATTCAGTTCGTCGGTAGTTTGTTGTGCGCGTCGTTTGCGTTATGAAAAAAATGTTCTCGTTCTTCACGGAAGATAGTACGTATACGCTTTGTTATCCAGTTGCAAATGAACTATTAAAAAAAAAAAACGGCGCAATTAAAATAATGTTTTTGAAAGCAATTTAACTTACAGTGCTGTTCTAATAAGAGATTATTGATTCCAAAGCGGCTTAAAATGTAAGAACCAGTGATCTAACCTGCTCTGCCACAGCCTGCGTGAGCTGCTTGGCTTTCTCCGGGTCCACTCCATTCACCGTCGCCACCTCAACAGCAGCAGCAGGAGCTGGCACAGCAGCCGGCTGAGTGCTGGCAGCGCTCTGTGGTGTCTTCTGAAGGTGGAAACACACAGACGAAAATGTTGAAATTTCAGGCGCTTTGGTGGTTATTATTTCTGCAGATTACTCATCACTCAAAATGTCAATGGGATTTTATGAGTCACTATGGGTGAATGGACACTGAATCACATTGGACACATGGAGATGAGTGAAAATTCAATATATGAGGATGTTTAACTCGCTGCTAGGGTTAGTGAAGGCGTGCGGTAATCAACACTGACACAGCAGCACCAGAGTGGACTGACTCTTCACAAACAAACATCACTCAATACCTTCTCTTTAGATGGTTCATCTTCGGGCTAGAGGCAAGAAGGTTTAGAGAGGGATTATTTTTATCTATATGATGGATGTTTGATACATAATTTAAACATTTACAGTGTGTTTGCTCTGTATCGTGTTTTGAAAAGCAGGCACTTCAAATTAAATACGAATTCTTATTTATGACGACAGTCTGACAGAGACCCGTGAACAGCTATGCATTATCAATTCTTAATTTCATTATTCATAAATAGTGAACGTATATTACTACCAGACCTGACTGAACTCATTCACAGACCATTAGGCATCATAAACATCAAATACCTGCTGTCCACCAAATCTCTTCTTCAAAGCCTCAATGTGGTCCGCCTCCAGTTTCTGGAACAACGGACTGACCTGGGAATAAAACGGGTTGGCAGAGGCAATAAAAGGTAAAAATTAAAAAATATATATATGCAGGAATTTTTTTAAAGTTTGCAATTGTCGATCCAGCCCAAGGCCAGTATAGCTGAAAATTTCACCTGGAGGCTCTGTGCTCATCTTTGAACAAAGAGGATTATGCAAGTAAGTGCGTAGATAACTATGTATGAGAGAATTTGCAGAGATTCTATGATGATCGCCACTGTTAAATGAAACATTACGCTTGTAACAAAGGGCACAATTTGTCAGAGAAGCTGTGTGCATGTAGACTTTGTGTGACATTTGGCGAATGTGGTGTCTGGGTCCTTGTGTGGAGACCACATCCCTGGATCATGATAGCCTTGGTTTTCGAATGCAGCGTTGGCAGGCTGCTGCACACACGTCACCACAATTAGACCTGAAGGGACAAGTGGCCTGAGAGAAACTTGCCGTTTGCTCGAAGGCTGAACCCTCCAAACGGCATCTAGGCTATTATTCTTAAGTGTGTATATGTGTGTGTTAACAAAACTACAATGTCCTCAAGAGTACTGAAATATTGACAGACTGTTGCATCCTTGTTGTATCACCCAGCGTCAACATACTGGAGGTTAGACAGATTTGTGTCTCTGCAAATATGCGACCTGTGTGTATTACATGTCCAGGTCATACTTACAGTGCCAATGCGATGGCCAGCACACAGGGAACATACAAAGGTGCCATTGCCTTGCAACATGGAATTGACGCAGGATTGCGGGGCGTTGAGTTGATCCCTGATGGTTTGGCTGACTGCTGGCATATAAGGCATAAGCATCACTGACAGCAAGCAGGCGATATTCACAGAAACACCAGTCACGGTGCCCGCACGCTGCCTGAAGAGAACAAACAGATTAATTAGTCAGACACATTGTGAATCTATTCACACGTCATGGTTAAGCTTAGAATGGACAGAATTCAGATTCTAATTACTGCTCATTTACTTGAATATACATACAAATATTTCTCTCTCATAAGAACTGATCTTATAAATGTAATCTGCACTAAATTAACTTTACCTGCACTCAGAGATACACAGCTCTGAATAAATAAGTCATTTTACAAAAGGTCAGTTTCCTGTTTCAATGTAAAATGAGACTTTGCACATTTGAGTTAAAACTAATAAACACAGATTCATATATCTTGTATGAAACTACAGATGTACAGATTGTGTCAAGGCTATCTCACCTTTCTGTGTCTTCTCCCTTGATCTTCTTCCATGGTTCATTGACCTGAATGTACTGGTTTCCATGACGAGAGATGTTCAGGATGTGTTTCAGGGCGTCGCGGATTCTGTTGAAACATTTTAGGGAAATTGATAGTAGCATGACAACAACAGTAGATGGATATTAATCAAAATGAGGGGCATTTTACAACCACAGCCAATGACACACTGTCTACTTCAGTATCAGCACAAATAAGGTTTTACCTGATGACACAACTACCAGTGTAACACTATTAATGTAAACCTAGACCCATCACAGAATTAAACAAATTAAAGACCAGCAGAATTTTACTTCCTAAAGGTCATTTTAATTAAACAGATATGTGTAAATAACAAAAATCTTCCCTCCACCATTGCTTTTGACAGGTCTGTGATTCTACTGGTCTTACTTGACTTTGTCCATGAGCTGGATATACTGCTGCAGCTCCCAGCCCACCAGAGCCAGGAGCTTCTTATCTTCCTGCTGTAGCTCCATCACAGGCACACAACCCTCAAAGAACTTAGTGACAAACATGCCGGCTCTGGAGGAGAGAGGGAGAGAAGGGTTTGTATAAAAGAGATTTCTTTTAAAAAAAGAGGGGGTCAGAGAAAAATGTTGGAATGGAGAGAGACGGGCATCGAGAGAAACGGGGAGAGAGAGTGAGAGCAAAACGAGTGTAGGGCATGTTACTTGACTTGCTAATTGTTTATAAATTATAGATTTTGTTGCCATATGTAATACAGCGCTCTGCTCAGTTTACGGCATTGAGCCACTCCACAGCTCCTTGTTTGCCTCTAAATTGTAGCTGCTGTCTGGAACAAGTAATTTTTCACATGAGTTTTATGTGTACATCAGGAGGATGCTCATAGTGAGAAAGTTTTTGTCATGTCTGATGCAACACACTGTTGTATATTTTACACATTTCTCAGCCTCTGAGGAAAGACTGCCAGACCAAAATGTTTTTACAGGAACGTCAAATTTACAATGAGCTGTGATTTTGATGTGTGAGCATGAACTTCACGTGACCTTAATTTGTTGAGTCCTCTAATTAGTGAAGCTGTCAATCCCTGAGGTTTTTTTTCATCCTGGGAAAATAGGGATTATTCCTACAGTTAAAATGACTGAATTAATTTAATCACTAAAGTAGTGCTTTTTCTGGTAAATCTTAAGTACTGATTTACACATTTTGGTTTGTCTAGCTGATTATTTGTGATAGCGTCATCAACACGCTTTGACCAAACAGCAATTAGATGGAACACTGCAGCCCAGAATCATCCGTAAATCTTGAAAAAACCAGGTACAAGATGGACACACTGTCACTAATGATGTAGTGATTCAAGGATTGGATCCAGGCAAGGACACAATTTCTTTTCTGAAGCAGAATACTTTCTACCTCCAACACCTTAGGCTGGATGCAATCTACAAGATATTTTTGAACCAATTAGGCATCAGCGTCGCTGCCCGAGACCAATTTTGAAGATCAAGGTACTTTGAAAAAAAGCTGCTGAGAAAAATCTTTGATGTAGGATTTAACCCTGATCTTTTAAAAATCATTTGAGGCGATGTAATTGGGGCTAAATTACGCCATCCCAAACAAATTTAGAAAACTAGGGTGAACCTCTTGTAATAGTTGGTGCTGTAACAGACTTTTTCCAATGAGTACAACTATCTGAAAACTTAGTTGTTAATTGGACTGGATGACAGTTTTGCTGCAAATGTAGTTTTTGAGTGAAACTTAGGTACAAAATATGAGCAACTTGAGATGAATTTCCCCATTTTTCATTTCAAGTAACCGATATGAACCAATCATAACAATTACAATAACATGAAATATGTAACACATTCAGGAAACAAATATAATTTGTGTTAAATAACCTCAATAAACATCGGTGAATGTTAGCTTGGTAGGATCACTGGGAAAAGTCAGATTCTGAAGTTGTTTTTTTTCTGACAAAGAGAGTAAATTCTAATATTTGCGAATCAAATGAAGTAAATAGAATTCAGTGTAGCAAATAGGACTGTTACCAACCTGTTGATGAAGTTGCCCAGGTTATTGAGGAGCTCAGAGTTGTTCTTCAGAGCCATGTCAGCCCAAGAGAAAGCTGAGTCCTGTCCCTCTGGACGCACATATAGGAGGTAGAACCGCCACACATCGGCTGGGATGCCCGTGTCCTTTGCCATGTCTCCAAACACACCCACACCACGGCTCTTGGAGAACTTTGTGTCCTCGTAATTCAGATATTCTGAGGGGAAGGTACAGCACAGGTTACTGTAAGAGCCTTACACTCGGCAAAATACATAATTATTGAGCGAGCAACGCAGCATTCATGTCTCAAAAATGTGTCTTTAAGCCACTTCAAGCATCTGCTGTGAGCCCCAAAGCCAGCCAGATAATCTATCAGATAAATAATTAATCAGCTGGTGAAATCAGTCAATTGTAATAAGTGCTTACCAGTAGCTACAAGGTGGTTGACTAGAGTGTAGTTGTCCTGGGCTCCCAGTAGGGAGCAGGGGAACACCACACTGTGGAATGGCACATTGTCTTTGGCCATGAAGTTGTACAGCTCCACCTGGTGGCAGAGACACAACATCGCACTGAGAAGATGACATCATATTAGATCATCATGAGATCATCCAGTTCAAAGAGGACTTATCTGCTCTCCCCAACCCCCAGCTCTCTCTCTGCAAATACAGGGCATCACACACTCATAACAGGGAGCTCAATCCTGGGGTTTTAGATGGAGAGCGATGAGATGAGTCAGTCAGAGTGAAGAAGATAGTGATGCTTATGAGAACATATATATATAATATACATATATATATATATATATATATACACTCACACATGTTCTCTATGCATCATATGTATATGTATATATTATTTATGTATTTGATAGATCAGATTTTAGGTCAGTTGAGACCATATGTAAATTAGCAAGTTAGCTATTCACCAGTGGTTTCCTGTTTGACACTTGCTACTTTATTGTGGGAAGTTGTGTGAGCAGTGCCCTTAAAATAACAACTCAAGAGTACATACAAAATGTCAAATGGTTCCCCTTTTTTAAGCAAAGTGGATAGCTTGACAAATCACAAGAAGCTCGAAAACCTTGGGTAGTATGATCATGTGGAGACTAGTATCTCAGAAGGGAGGAATCTTGAAAAACCATATTAACCAATAGTATACCGTCTTCACTACATTCTGCTATGTATGCGCTGTAGCTATGGGTATAAAACTGAATGATAAATTCATTCATAATAAAGAGGGTATGTCTCTCTCTGTTTCACATCAGGGTTATATGGGGCTAGGAATTACACTCTGTTCCAATGGAGGGTGAAAAAGACCAGATGGGGCAATGAAAAAAGCAATCAGACCCATTCTGTGATGAAAAGAGGACAAAATCTGTGCCAGGCTTGTGCATCAGTACTCTGTATGGCTCATAAATTCTGTGTGCTGGGGGTGGTACCTGATGAGGATTCTTCCACCACTTTTCCCATTTGTCGGTGTAGTTGGCAGTAATGGACAGATAACCAATGGGGGCGTCAAACCACACGTAGAACACCTGCAGAGGCAGAAAGAGAGTTCTGACTGACAACAGGCATGTATTTTTTTTCTTTGGTATAGAAATGAATTATGAATGACATGAAAAAGAACAAATATTAGCTGGAATGAATTATCAAAATGCACAAGGATCTAGACAAGAAAGTGATGGATTTGACTTCAATCAAATTTCCTCATGCACTAGAAGAAGTGATCAGTGTCAAAACGTGCTTAGACAAGCCAGAGCTTATAGGTGTGCTATTAGGTATCATTAGTCTGTGCAGCATTTGTAAGCAGTTAATGAAGTATATAGTCATTTTGGGTGTTTCATTAGAAATATGACCTAAGATATTAAATGTTTGCATTCATTACCTCGCCCAGCAGGCATAACTAAGCAGTTGTATTATGTTTCAATAAAGAAGGGTAATCGAGTGGAGTAAGCATCTCTCTCAGTGTATGCTAACCAAAGGCAAACAAATGCCATCTAATAGCTAGATCTGCAATGTAAAAAATTACATTCTATTATATGTGATGATAGCGGACCTTATCTTTAAAGTCAGGGTGAGGTACTGGTGTTCCCCACTTCAGGTCTCTGGTGATGCAGCGTGGTTTAAGTCCATCTCTTAGCCAGGAGCGAGTGATTTGTTTGGCGTTTGCTGTCCAATCTCCTGTGCTGGTTGATTTCTCCAGCCACTGGTCCAACTGAGTTTCTAGCTGCATGAGAAAGAGGGAAAATGAAAATGCTGACAAAAAACACCCGGTGTCTTAACTCTAAACCACAGCTTAAGACAGAGTAAAGCAGTTTATATAATAAAATTACCAGAGGGATAACTGCCTTCCACAAGCTGTCTTTGAACGCTACCTTAAACTTACTAAACTGGATTACTCTTACTCCATCCCTGTGACCAAAAAGCAGTGTATAACTGGGAGAATGGACAACCTAGGGCATTGCAGAACAGCGTGAAAATCATACCTTTGGCAGGTCCAGGAAAAGATGTTTGGAGGAGCGGATGACAGGAGTCTGCCTGCAGACCTTACACTGAGGTTCCTGGAGGGGACAGCCATCAACAACAATCATTACTGATTTGGGCAAAATTTAACCTGACTTTTTATCAAAATTTTCCCTTTTGATCAGATTTTTTTATCTGTGGAAGCAAAAGCAACATAAAGAGTTCCACTGCAGCAACAATATGACGTTAGGCAAATGGTAGGTTATTGTAGCAGCCTCCCTAATTAATGAGAAAGTCTTTTTAGAGTCACAGTTCTGCACCCAAGTGAAAAATACATTTTTGCAAAAGAGGCACAGATTTCTCCAGCAGCAGCCTGAATACACAGAAATGTGCTTCTGCTCCAGTGAGTGATACATTTTGAATATGCTGCAGCTGCCATCACAGACCCCATTCCACTAGTATAAGCAGATTATTTCTCCCTTAATATATATTTTTAAGGAAGAATAAAACTAATGTAAAATTTTCTTCAAGCTAAATCTTTTAAGACATTTTTAATACTACATGTGTCATGAACTTCATTACCTGTTTGACAAAAAAGATTTAATTAACACAATTTCACTTTTTTAAGGGAGGTTTATGGGTGTCTGATAGGTGTAACCATATACATTTTAGAAAAGAAATAGATCTAACATCCCAGCCAACAGATGACTTTTCAAGAACTGAAGATACCCTGTGATATTCTACCACCATACTTTTCTTTACCGTCAATAATGGCTATAAAAGATGAATTACAACAAGCCTCCCCTGTACCCCATGAACATTTCAGATGTACAGCCTGCTCCTTCAAACTCACCCTGAGCTCCACAGCATTGATGAGCCGCCCACACTTGTCACACTGATCACCACGAGCTTCTGGGTATTTGCAGTGCGGACAGATGCCTTCTACGAAGCGGTCAGCCAGAAAACGCTGACAGTTTTCACAGCGTAGCTGCTCAACTGTGTCTTCTACAAGAAAACCATTCTTGTGGAGTCGCCAGAAAATATTCTGAGATATCCTGAAAACAATAACAAAGGAAAAAAGTGGCTGAAAGATCCATTGGGGGTTGTGCCAGTGATGTAAGAGAAATACCTTAGCCTAGTTGTCTTAAGTGGGGAATAACCTGCAGTTTTACCTTGATGACAGTTTTGCCTTCCAACTTAGACTGGCACTGCTTTTCTATGTTGATTAGAAAATTATGTAAACTTTCTGGGTCACTATAGCAAATAGAAATTAAAACCGTATACTAAAAAAGAAGTTCATGTGTTATGTGTTGATTCAGTAGGAAATATATGAAGTAAAATGGTATGATAAAACAAAACAGAGTAATCTTTGGTTGTGAGATGGTAAATCTAAAATCAAAGACTCTAAAGTACTCCTCACAAATCAGGTCAAAAGTCTTTAATCTGTGGGCTGTTTTCATTTCTCAAAGAACATGTGCTGTTGCATGGTGTTTGATGCCTTTTATGTTGTACGTTATCAAAGCAAAGGCCTGAAAACAAGAGTTTTTATCTTCGTAATCCTTTTCAACGTACAAGCACTAAGATTTAGATCTAATCTGTAATGAAAAAAGTGATTCACTTTTGTATCCCATTTTAAGTAAACTCAGCAACACCATTTCTATGCACACACTGCCAAAGAAATCAAACCCTCTCCATAACTTTCTTTGCTTGAATAATTGCTTAGAGCAGCAATCTATAATACTGCAACAACAAATTGATACTTTACAAAGAATGTCCAATTTATTTTTCCTTGACTTACTCTGCCAATACCTTCTGATTCGCCAGACTTTTTAAGAAGTTTAGTTTTGAAAAGTGATACTGCTTCTTAAACAAATACATTTTTAGTCTTTTACTATGAAGTGGAATCTCACTTGACAATGTTTCACACTTTGATTTAGTTGACATATGTTGTGCCAGTGTGTTATTAGTATTCTTTCCAGACATGTCAAAGCTTAACTACAAAGTTAAAACTAATACTTCTAAACAGGATTTATTTTTTTATTTGGTATACTGCTGAAAAGCAAGCAGTAGTAACCTATGTCCAACAATCCCACTCCATAATCTCTGAGATTATGTACAGTAGAATTTACAGTTGAGATGGCTGGATGTCCACATTTGCATGTACGGCCAGATTATGCTAATCCTATGTTATATAACTTTATAGTACGTAAAAAGTAATCATAATGGAAATATGTTAGTCCTTTCCTTCCACATCAGAGCCACATCCAAAAAATGCCAGGACCTGGGTCTTGAAGCCAGGGATTTATCTGTTTAAAGATTGCTTGTTGAAAGAAAACCCTTGTCTTTAACTGCTGAAATAAGAGTTGATTAAAATGTTGTCACTGGTGGCCCTAAACAGGCCAACTCACTTACTCTGTCTGCTTCTCTGTGGTGGTTCTACCAAAAAAGTCAAAGTCAATTTGGAACCATTTGTAGATGCTGGAGTGGACAGCGTGGTACTTGTCACAGATCATTTGTGGTGTCAGGCCCTCCTCTCTGGCCTTGTTCTCTGTGGCTGTGCCGTACTCATCTGTGCCACACACAAACAGCAGGTTCCAGCCTCGCAGGCGGCCATACCTAAGAGAAGTACATTGATAGAAGGATTAAGTGGTGCAGGAGTTAAAACATGAAAATGATGAGTGAAAAACTGATGCACATGAACTGAGAAAGAAATGAAAAACTATAGAGAGCAGAAGAAAGATGGAGGATAGAGTGGATAATGAGAGAATGGATAACCTCTTGGTGAGGTAGATTATGATGGACAGCTGTCACTGTAATATTCAGAAGGCTGTATGCACATGCCTATACACTGCATACTGTATGTACAAGATTTCTTTGCTTTTAGGTATTAGGTAATATAAAGATGTGTGTGTAATTTCTGTTAGACACAACATTTTGTTCATTATTAGTAGTATTTTCCAAACCTAATGTGCACTTTACACAGAAAAGACAGAGATCACAAGAATAAATTCCTACCTGGAGAAGACATCAGCACTGAGGACGCAGCCAATGATGTTACCCAGGTGGGGGACATTGTTGACATAAGGCAAGGCACTGGTCACCAGGATGTTTCGCTTGCCTTCCTGTGGCAAACTGAATTTAAAAAAAATAAAAAAATAAAAAACAGAACTGAATCCGACGACAAAATAAATCTTAAGAAGGGTGAGGAAAATTAGGTTGATTTATGTTGTGGTGTTCTCCTGACTGTACATGAAGGTTTCTGGGTAACATGATTCCCATAACATCCTAAAGTACAATACTCAGTACACATCATTTTCCTACAAGTCACTCTGAACAGGAGTGTCTGCCTATTGTCTAGACTGGAAAAAGGCCCTTTTATTACTTACATGGGGTGTTGTCTGTCTGTAGTCAGAGGGCTGGTGCTCAGACCCTTACTCCAGGTAAGAGCAGCTGCTTCCATTTCCCCCTCGGAAAAAACACGGTCACCTTCGTCACCCTAAACAAACACAAAGATATAGAGAACCTTTAATGGGGTTTTAAACCAAAGTGTCAGGTTAGTAATCTTCAGAAGCGGATATTCTCTGACAAGAGAGAACTACATCCTCTGACTGAGAAACATAACTGCAGCTCCTAATTTTGACTGACACCATGTCAAACCCTTCCATACTTACAGAAAAGAGTAGAGAGGATAAAGACATAGTGATGTAACTTATAACCTATATGTTCTACATCCTTGCACATTTGTTAATGTAACTTTCACTAAGCCAGGTTAAGTTTGACTGGGAAACAGCATCTGCATTACAAAAGAGCACTACTTAATTTAAGTTGAATTCAAATAGTGACTTGCTTTGAATATTTTAGTACATCTATACCTTGAAGAAAACAAAGAAAATAAATCTTCCTAGAA
This sequence comes from Chromis chromis, assembly GCA_900302755.1. Lineage (NCBI taxonomy): Eukaryota > Metazoa > Chordata > Actinopteri > Pomacentridae > Chromis > Chromis chromis. The sequence goes on from OMNN01101678.1 coordinate 49,261, forward strand.
ACCTCACATGTACGTTTCCTGAGGCATATGCACAAATCACGTTAGGCTCTGAAGCTCCTTCCGATCGATATTGTTCTGTAAGAATGCTTCAAGTCTAATAGTTATGCTGATAATCTAGCAGATACCTCAGCAGGGCTGCTGTTGCACGGCTGTGTGTCTCTGCACTGGCTGCTCTGAGGGGCAGGCTGCCTCTGCATGTAACTCTTCATGCCCTGCAGGCCTTTTCCCTGCAGCACTTTCTGAGCAGCAGACAGGCAACTATGCATAGAAGCCACACGATCGAACCACCCATTCACAGATTTGTGTTCACCTGTAAAAGAGACAGGGAAATGGAAGAAGAGAGACAAGAGAAAAAAAAACAGAAAAGGAAAAGGTTAGAGAAAGGATCATATATATAACAATAAGGGAATGAGGAATTGTAAATGAAAAATTTTAAAGGTAGAAAAGAGAGAAGGATGGCAAGTAAAATAAAGCAAAGGAAAAAGAAAAGTTACTAACGCAAATAGATAAGAAGTCAAGGTTAGGTCATGGATAAACAATTTAAGCAGCTAATAACAAAGAATTTTAAAATGAATTCATTCTCACCCAATGCTAGTGAAGAGTCAGATAAAACAGGGTACAGTGCAGCCCACAAAACAACATCCGCAACTGAAACAGCTTCCTGAAATACAAAACAATTTAATTAACATATTATTGTAAACTATTTATAAATTACCATGTTCGAAAAACCCTATACAAAGCAGAGAAGTGATCTACCCGAGGCCCTGTAACTTTTATGTAAAGCCCAATTGTGAGGACTTTGCAGCATGACTGGAAGTATATGTACAGCTGTGACTATCTCGCAGTGTGTGTTTACCACAGTTTTTCTTTAGTTTTACACAGACGATTGTTACCAGAGGAGCTAGATATGGCACAGCAGATGTGCACAGTTAAGCTCAGCTAAACTTCAAGAGACTTGATGAACTTTTGCTTTATTGACTCATACCTATATATTCTACTGGACTGAAAAGGCCTTGTTTGAGTGGTATTTTTGTCTTCATCTTCTAAATGCATTGACGCTATATATAGCAACTAAACATTGTCAAATAAAACCACTGAACATGTTGATACTGTACCCCAGTTATATATGGCATGCCACCCTTGCTCAAGCTTTGGTCCAAGAACTTTAGGGGACCCTGGAGGACCTTGGACACCTCTGATCCTTTTCCCTGCAGCACTGCCATGTAAAGAGCCTGAAGCAGTGCAGGCTGAGCAAATAAGACAAAAACAGAGGTTAATTACAATTGATCGAATGACATCAGATCAAGCAGTAAACCAAAGCAGTGCGACTGAGTTCAACAATACACTTCCTTAAATCCTATACAGACAATTGAGACACATGTCTTAGCACTGGTTTCTGTACATTGTTCTTTTGAGAAAAGAAGTTTCAATCATTTAGCTGCATGGATTTACGTCCATGTGGTTAAATTAAGCACAGCAAGAACATTGTGTACAACAGATTTTACAAAAGCATTGATTGCAACTACGTTTCGCAAATCGATCTAGTGTTTTGTAAAACAGATAACCAGCAAACGGAGGGCTTTATTTAGTTATGTAGAGCTTACCTGAAGATCTGTGGCCTCCCATTCAAGCCACTGGTTGCAAAGCTCACTGGATTCTTGTCCACTTACTTCAAATAGGTATCTAAGGTGTTAAAAAGTGATGGAAAACAAAAGAAAATCCTAGTTTCAGCTCACTCAGCGTGAAAGGAATCTGTGCCAAACATAAAATATCTGCAACATGTATGCACCATCCTCATGAGTTGGACACAGTGTATCTCTGAATTTTGCTGCAGTGTAAAACCATTTTAAATCTTAGCAATATAATTTTATTGAGAAAATGCTTTTACACTATTTTGTGATTGGCCTTAGTTTATGGTATAATCATGGCATAATCAAACAAATCTATTACCAGATCTGTCTGATTCATGTCATTGCAGTTTTGAAAGGGTTGCAAAAACTGTATTGGTATTCAGCCAAACACATAGTTTTGCTTGTATTTGCCCAAGATTTGAGATATTGATCTCGGAGATTTCTCCTTTGAACCCCATACAATATGACGGAAATTTAGTTTGCCTAACAAAAAAAGGCTATCTAGGTACAAACTGAAGTCAGCCACAATATGTTTTGCTGCTGAACTGACTGAAGATTTTATACATCTCAAAAATTAGATAGAGGCAGTGTTAAGTAAGTCTCTGGGCTACTGATCAGGGGGTTAGAGGATCAAACCCCAATGCCGCCATTGTTGGGCCTTTGAGCAAGGCCCTTAACCCTTCCTGATCCAGGGGCGCCGTACCATGGCTGACCCTGCGTTATGACCCCAATGGGGATATGTGAAAACAACATTTCACAATGCTGTAAAAAAAAAAAAAATGTATTCGTGACAAATAAAGGTTTCTTCTTCTTCTACTTCTTCTTGTTCTTCTTCTGATTACAAGTTACAACATTCATGTCAAATTATCTCTGTTGTTCACGAACAGCAAAGCAGGAAGGAATATGTATAGTCTACTGACCGACAGATGGCATTGGAGCTGAAAAGGTGTAGTCCACTGGGCAGGAGCAGGGCTGGCAAAGTTGGACGGCTAAGGAACGGCACCACTCTCTCTGAAGAAAAAGAAAAAGACATAACAAGCTTGTTCAGATAATGCACAATCAATTAACACAACAGTAGATGAGCAAATTGCAGGACTAGTTCAACTGGATTCTCTTATGTTTATTAAGTCTTGTTGGAACAACACAATATTGGCAGCAAGTTTTATGGTAATTCAAGAATTCAATGTTGTTTTCAAAAATACAGCAGGCGTTATCTTATTACATTCACCCTAATAAATTTGTACTATTTCAGGCTTTGCATAAATTAATATATAAATTAGAAAAAATAAAGCTTTGTCATGGCAGGTCTATCAACACAGTTTTACGCCGTTCAAGAGATTCTTCAGCAAAGTGAGTTGCATGATTCATGTACTTCAGTGAAACAGTTCACTATATATCTCTCATCCAGTTTATATGTGTGTATTTCTGAGTACAACTTGTTCATTTATGCCCAGTGGCTGCATCCCAGATGGTCCTGGTTATTCATCCCTATGATCCAGCTCCCAAGAAAGGACTAACACACATCTGGGACTGGACCACCACTATGGAGCTGGGATGTATTACCATTTTATTAGAATCTAATTCCTTTCCACAGTAACATCCAGGTGATAGAAGATCGTCTGGATAATAAATAACCTCAGAGAGAAATAAGTAAGCAGTCCTTTAGTACAGGGTGAACTCAATGCAGAACAAAATACACAGCATTAAACGCATTGCTGAACTTTGCCTGGGCAGACTTCTAGCATTAAACAAGCTCTGTTTTGAAAACATTATCAGCTATGAGTCAGAACTGCAAATGCCAAATTAGTCATTAGTCATTGGTTTTCCAGGAGAGGAGTAACTTCATTGAAATCAGTATCAAGAAAATCAAAAACCACTTTCCATCTGGGTAAATTCACATAGCCAACTTGGATTTTGGACTCTCTTTGCAATTTAGCATTCAGGCACTTATTTTGGTTCAAACAAGATTTCAAGCCCCTGGGTACCTATTGAGGTTTTCTGCTGGGTTCAGCCTGACCTGGCTGGCAGGAATGATGGCGTCTATGTGGCATGCCAGATCAGATGTTTACCTGAGATTGTTGGCAGGTTCAAACCCACCTCAGTACTTAGAAAACACATTTCTCATTTACAAAAAAACAAACAGACGAGCTGATTAAAGGCAATGATGTTTAAAAATAAGGAGTAATGAAAAAAATGATTGCACAAAACTTGTCATATATATGGCTTCACTATTTACTGCTCGACTTGTGTTTACATATAGTGTTGTTGGTTTTTTTTAGATTAAAAGCTAATTTAGTTGCATAACTTGACTGTTATTGGAGCTCATAAACCAGTAATACATCTACTTCTGGATGTCAGTGTCATTTATTATATTTTTTCTTCTGTATAAAACCGTGTGAAAGCACATATAATCATATCTAGAATAGTCACATTGTTCATATCAAGGGTAATGGATTAAAAAATAACTACAAATTTAGACTGTAATTCAAAAGAAATGCAACCACACTGTGATACTGTGGTAAACTGTACCTGTAGCTCTGTACTGCTAAACAAAGACAACGTGAAGCTGCACAAACAAACAATACTAAAGCAAGACAAACAAAGCAGTGATGTGCAGTAAGAGTCTTTTCTAGCTGCTTCTCAGGTACAGATACTGTTCACTCCATTCACTGTGGCTGACACTGACAGGCAGCTGTCACTTGCTGAGAGCTAAACATGCAGCTAGCTTAGTGTTAAACAGTAACAACCGTCTGTTAAAGCACAAATTTAGCTCAAACTTGACAAGATGACGTGTAGTGGGCAGTCAGTACCAAACTAAAGTTCTTATTAGCGGTAACTACAGTTAAAATCACAGAGTAAAGTTAAGCTAACCATGCTTTCTTACCTTCTTGGTTGACACACTGGACGCTACACTGAACTCCTGTGACTTCTAACGCAGCTAACACCTTCAGGCAGTGCGGGTTGCCTTCACTGACGAACAGCTTCATGGTGCCGTTGGTGGTTCCTCCGCTATAAGGCCGATGGTTTGCTTTAATAATGGCGATTTTTTAAACTTTAAAGCGAGACCAGTAGCTGCTGATAGTAAGTTTGCCGGTGAGTGCTGTCCACGCTGATGCAAGCACTGTTGGCTCTAATAAAAATGGCGGACGTGTAGTTTTGCGTCAGTCTCTGCGTCGCTCAGAGAAACTTTAGCTGTCTGCTTAGAGGACTACATCTCCCATAAACCTTTTCCAAAAGCAGCCCGTTAACATACACGCAGTCTATTTGTTCTCGCTTCTAATACAGCACCGGTGGGCGGGAGCGGTGTCGTGTGTGGCGCATTTCGTACCGGGCGACGCCGTAATTTTAAACAAGCGCAACACAGCGCCGCCTTTTCGTGTAATCTGATTGGTTCTTTGTAAAATCATATTGGCCGATTGTAGCCAATCTTCCACCACCAAACCCCGAACAGCACAAGCTATTTTCTATCCGCTTAAAGAGCGAGGAGGCTCTGTCATCATGGGCTGCAGGGGCATGTAAGTGCCCATGCGTGACTGTTAATTTAATAAAGTGTAGGTAAATTATGTGAAGTTATCTATTTCTTGATTTTTTTTTTCCTCACGAGGAAAGCACAGCAAACTTACCAAGACAACTGCTGCTCTCTCTGCAGCTCACTCCATAAACACAACAAGAGCTGTCACCACGTCGCTGCAAGGTGAGTGATGCAAAGGTTTCTGAATTGCTGCTGAACTGCTAAAACAGAGAACTTATTTTCTGCATAAATATTCATGTAAGATGTGGCGTTTATGTGATGCTCATCCTCGACATTTTTATCTTCTGTGGTATTGGTGCAAATCTAGAAATGTTATGGTGTGAGACTGAGACATTGTTTTTGCCACATTTAGCTACAGGTTAAAATCTGTCATTCCCACTCAAACGTCTAAAATATTTTAGTATTTAATAATTTTTTTGCCTGATAATTACTATTCTGTATTGTTATGGAAGTTTATTATTCCTTATTTTGAAAACGCAAGCTCATTCAAGCCTTAATTTGGTGGGTTAAATAACAATACAATGCCAAACTGCTCCCATCTGCTGTAAAGTTAGTGCAAAAAAGTTGCACTCTTTTTTAAATTGCCATAAAAAAGGAGCAGTCTTAAGTGTTGTGACTCCTTATAAATCAGAAAATAGCATGTTTGTGGACTCCTGGATCATAAAGATGTGTGAGTGTGTGTTTTGCATTTTGATTGTCAAAAAAGTTGCCGGACAATGCCTTACCTAATCTATTCTGCCTCCAAAAATAGGTCATAGGTTTACGTTTACTAAAATAGAAAGTCTACTTTTTCCAAAACAAGTTATATGGAGAGAAAGACATCAGCGTTTCCACATCACGGTGTCAAACCACATGTGGCCTGTGCTGTCACAACTGCTCAGACTCAACTAGTGTACTGAAACAGAGCCACAAAGGGCCAAGTCATTGACCCAACACACGTTCGAAACGTTTAAACCTGCAACCGTTTCCTGTGAAGGTGCGCTTTCCACTTTTCAGAGTTTCCTGTTCAACCCCTCTCCATCTCATATACTAATTTCCTTTGTTTTTCTTTTTAATTTATCTACTTCCTCAGACAATGGTGCACTCTCACGTATTCCATCACTACAATGGTGAAGTGCAGACACTATGATCCCATTATTGGTCATCTCTTCAAAGGTCACCCTGATAAGAAGTGCTAATCTCAACAGTTTGCATATGACATATGTCGTGCGGAAATGTTTGCATGCCTCTGAGAGCGAGTTAGCCCTTACATGCTTCACAGAAAGTGTATGGATGGGTTAACCACAGGGTGTGATGGAAACAGTTTGACTGACGCGTCGCATTTTTGCTGTTTCATAATCGTTCTTAAGTCCATGCAAAGCAGGAGATTTGCTCCCTTTTTTGCCAGCCTGTGACGACACAAGCTTGAAAGATTATTTTTCACTTGCAACTTTGCTGATTAAAAGTGCCCTGTACCATGTGCAGCATTAGGACAAGGGTTACAAGTTCACTGTAATTACTCGTGTGCTCCACACACTGCTGTTGTGGATGCGGTGTCAGAGAGAGAGATTGAGAGTCTGAAGAGTTTTGCTTTGTGGTATGTTGCTAGTCAGATTATTCTGCAGCTCTGGCATGTCTAAGCCTACGTGTGAAATGTGTGGATGCTGTGGAGCAAAATTATACAGTAGCAAAACCTTATCTCACGTGTGCTTTGTGCCGTACAGACCAGAAGACAACCTCAACACAGCTTTGGCTTTAAATGCAGTTTACTGACATCTGGTCCTTCTACACAATCCTAAACCCCCCACATCTGACAGATAGATGCTTCTTTTATAGTACTCATTTACTGGTTTAATTGTGCCTCAGTTTTGATTAACTTGTCGTGACTTTGAACTTTCTCTCAATTAAATCCAGCCTTGCCACATTGCTGTTTCTCCACCCTTTCTACCTAATTTCTATCTTACAAAAGAGTTCTCATGACCTCAAGCCTGTCATGTGATTTTGCATGACATACTACAAAGAGATAGGGGGGGGGGGTCTCAAACAGATTATATAGAGATTAAAGTCGATTTAAAACACATTCATTTTTATTTACAGCCAGTTTATTTGGTGCACCTAACTGAAACTGTAGCAGCCAACCACACAACAATAAATCCTACTTTCATTAGGATTAAAGTGTTTTCGTAGAAACTGTTTCAGAGAGGCATTTATTCAGTGTTGGGGCTGTAGTGCAGGCTGGAGGTTGTGGTGCTGTTCAGTTGTCATACTGAGAGATGTCTAACATTTTGTCCATCCCATTTATACAACTGGGACATACTAAAATGAATGTACCGTGTATCTCAAGGGTCCCAGTGTTGGAAAAATATAAAGTGAAGTACAATTCTAGAATGGTCTTGTGCAAAGATGTTTGGCAAGTATAGATTTACGTGTTGCAACTTTGATTATTTTCATTTTTGGTTAATTTGAAGTCTTTTCAAGTCTTGATTATCTGATTAAATATTTAGTCCAAAAATAGTGAAAAACGCCACTCACAATTCCTCAGAGCTCAAGGTGAGGTCTTCAAACTACAGTATATTTCATGAATTACAAAAATGCAGCACATCCTCACATTTGAAAAGCTGGAGTCCAACATAGTTTAACATTTTCTTACTTGAAAAATGACTGAAGTTATTAATCAATGGTCAGAATTGTTGTAACATTGTGTTATGAATGAATTGTTGCTGCTTTAATGGATTTTGTGTTAGGAAAGTACTATTATTACAATCATAAGCAGTCTGTGTCATCTTGAATATTAAGTGCTTGTGGCCACATTATGGCTCCTTTCAGAATAAGACGGGTGCCTATTTACTTACTATACTACTATGATGTCAATATAAAAGCAGCTGCATGTCACAACTACTGAAGAGTCTAAAAGCTTGCCACTTACTTTCAGATTTGTGTTCTGTTTTAGTCTGTTTGGTTTCTACTTTTATTTTTGGTATCAGTGCACTGAGTTTTGCTTTCACCAGGTTGTATTGTGCACGTACATCACTATATACAGGACATCTCCTTGAGATGATATACATACATAATTATATACAGATATAATTATGTTGAAGTCTTGAAAAAACAACCTCTTTTGCTGATTTGATATGTTATTTCATACATTGTCACATAAGTGAAATTGAATAAAGTTTGCTTTAGAGCTGAATAATTAGTTGATTAGTCGATCAACAGAAAAACATTCTGCAACTTTTTTATAATCAATCAGTCAATTATTGTAGCTGTTTTGGAGCAAAAGCAGTAAAATGCTCAATCTCTGGTTTTAGTTCTCAAATGGGAGATTTTCTACTTTTCTTATGACAGTGAGCTGAATATCTTTCATTGATTGATGTTCAAAAAAACAACGGCATCACATTGGCAAACACTAATGTTTGACACCTCCCAACCCTTATTGTTATGGGTGCAATGTTCCTTCATGGAACAGGTAACCTCTCTAACCCTCTGAAGGCATCAAAGCTGTGTCTATGTGTGTGCCTCGTCTCTGTACCGTTTGCCTTGGGAGGTTTAGCTGCTCTTCCTTGTGCCTCAACAGTATCGTGCTCACTTCAGCAGCACATCGCTGAAAGTGGGTCTTCGACTTGCCTGATAGCTTTTGACAGCTCACTCTCATCCCCGGTGGATCAATGGAGCTCAGCGCTCTTCATTAGAAACATCAATGTACCGCACATTCCCACAGGCTCAACAACAACCCACCAGCCCAGTCAGTGAAGATTATTTTTTTATTTTCTAAAACATCATTCTTGACTGATATGTGACATTTTATTTTTTTTTCAGCCAATGTAGGAATATGGTGAAGGAAAAGTGCTTGTTTACCTGTTACTAACTGATGCCTAATATGAGAGTATTCGCAACAATATGAGCATTGTTGATTAAACATCATCTTCCATGTGAAAACGAAAATGTGATTATTGTTTATTTTGAGTAATTATAAACTTTTTCTGTTTGCTTGCTCCAGACAAAAATCAGTGCAACGCAGCATGCACATCTCTTATACATATTATTATATTTAATCTTAAAGTAGCATTTCACAAAGAAATAAACCAATGTCTAGTGCAAAAATGATGAATCATTCCTATTAGTACTGAAATTATGTGTCACATTAATATATAATAAATTTTGATCATCAATTCATCTTTAAAGTCTTTTTTTTCGTTAAAAGATGTAAATATTTGCCAGTATTTGGTTGCTCAGATAAGCAGATTACTGTCTTTTGTGTTTTTATACCCTTGTATATTGTTTGATCTTGGGGTTTAGGACTGTTCATTGCACAAAACAAGCAATCTGACAATGGTGCCTCGGACTGGGCAGTTGCTGCGATCATTTTTCACCATTATCTCACATTTTAAAGTGTAAATGATTAATTCCTTAAACCCAAGAGTTTCCATGGTAATACATTTATTAAGATTAACTTGGAAAGCAAAGTCATGTCATTCAGTTGGCTTAAAAGAATTTATGAAACTCCAGTACGGTTTGATGTTGAGAACAACATTTTGTGCTGTTTCTAATAAGCTTCTTATTAAAATAAGAAGCATTTTCTTCAGCTTATTTTTCGTACTGAAATTAGCTTTGTACTTTTCAACTAGAAGTGTACTAGCAGTGTAATTTTCACCTTCCCTTTTTTCTGTAAAATGCATAAGCTAATTAAAAAATGTGATGCTTGAATTAATTCTTTCAAGAGTTTAAAAAGCCCCCTGGGCAATCCTGCACTACTTTGCCTAACTGGCAAACACTGGTCTGTCTGGTTGTTGTTTATATTCAAATAGGGAAAATGAGAACTTGAATTATACAAGTGAACGCTCTGAAGAAGTTTGCTATGTGTCGATGCAGGCTGCAGGGTTCATTGTAAACACGAGTGTTGCGTCAGCAAACGCTTGAAATGATGGCATCACACATATGAAATGTTGTTATGTGCAACAAGGAAAAAAATAACACATACGAGAGACACTGAGACGCTAGTTGGTCACAGAGGTTGTTGTCATGATGACAGTAGCAAGTCTGAGCCAATGGCTGCTTTACTGTCATCATCTGCTTTTTGATTGGCTCTCTGAGAATTTGCTCCACTAATCAATGAAATAATGTAGCTCACCTGTTTAGTCTCAAATACACAAACACACACAGGCATGTACGTACACACACAAACACACACACATATGCATTTACACATATTCATCAGGCAGCCGTCACACAGGGAAACACACTGTGTGTTTCAGTGTCTCTCTCTGGTCTAATCATCAATAATGCATGGCTTTGGGAGGATGAAAGGCTGTTTTGGCTTGAGGCATGTGTCTCATATGGAGAGAGAGACATCAGCGCTAGTAGTTATAACTGTACATCCATAGACAAAGTGAAAGCTCCTTTACATGGCTGTCCTCAGTAGAACTGTTCAGCAGGCTGAGAGTGGACAGATTTAAGGGCCAGTATGCTCTTAGCCAATTAATTGATATCAGGAAAGTAATTTTTCTTTTTTATTGTAGATTTTTTTTGGTGTCTGCATTGAGGGTCTAGGAGGGCTTTAAATGCTGTTCTTGGTTATTGCTAATTTCTAAAACTACGTGTTCAATGTAAAAGATCTTGGTTTGACAAAGTTTGGGTTTTTACTGCCTTATCATTTAATCTGTTTCAGGTGTAGTTTAGGTCAAATAATGTATCATACAGTAGCATTAATTTTAGGAAAATTTCAAGGTGCTTCTGAGCTCATTGTAAGATATACTGCTGTGCTACAACTCTTTTTACCCATAATGCATGATGTGATGCAATACTTCACATCAGAAGCCATAACTGGCTACAAGTTGGGACTTAACCCTTATGTTGTGTTCCATTCAAATTTGACCTTTTAAAAGTTTTATGTCTGAAAATTGTAGTTAATTTGTTCAGATTGACCTAAGATTCCATGACTTTGTCCACAAAGAGGATTTGAACTCACAAAATAAATTGTATTGATTTGCATATAATTTTGTGAGTTTTATTTAACTTTTGTACACTCTTGGTGTTCCCGGTCAAAAATGACCGGTCATTAGAAATGAATGCGGGAGACAACAATTAGTGTAAAAACTGAGCTCAGGTACATGAATGGAGCTAATGTGAGTCGTTAGGTTGTTGCCTTTTACAATGGGGTTCGTTGTAGCCAGGTGTGAATGGGTTCTGTTGGGTAGAGAATGTAATATTGGATTGTAGACAGGTGAGAGGTGATGTAAATTGGCCGTTTTTGACAACTTTTGATTTTACCTATATATTACAGCTTAGAAACTGTTCATCTTGACTTGCTTGGTATCTTTTTTTTTTCAGCACAACCTCACCTATGTGATTGTACAGCTATTTATTCATTATGATATACTATATGGGCACAGTGGGCCTAAAATTGCAAAACAAAAATACAAAATCCGAGTAGAAAAAAGCTAGATCTTTACTGTGGAGACCACAAACATGTGTAACGAATCATTTTTATAACTTAGAATGCAAATATAAATAGTAAACTTCAGAAACAATGTAATTCAAACACGATAAAAATGTCACAAATTGATCAAATCTAGGGTGACCATATTTTGATTGGCGAAAACCAGGACACTTGGCCCGGCAATGACGTGGCACACAGGCCACTAAAAATATTTAAAAGTTCAAAACTTGTAATATTCACTAGAACTTAAGTTAATTCAAGAATCTAACACAACAAGTAGTGATAATATGTATTAATACAGTTTTTATGGTGATTCTTGGTGGAACGGTCATTTCTGACCGGGAACACAAAATTGTTTAACACGAAATGAACACAACATGAGGGTTAAGACACTTTATGGCTCATTACAGTAACTTTAACACCTCAGTCTGCATGCAGTTCACAGTGGCTGTGGCTATGTCAAATCGCGTTCCTCCTAAGAACGTGTTTTCTTTAGCAGTTAAACAAACGCAATAAGTTTATGATAATATCTATGTTTATCTTTATAGATGTTTTTAAGGCGGAGGTCGCCTGTTGCCTGGGCACATCTGTGATCGCGCTACTGGTGGGACACAATTGTACCGGATTTCAGCTCCAACAGTTTGTCCAAAACGTCCATGTGTTCTGAGAGTCATTCCAATACATTCAGGGATGTCCTGGAGAAAAAGGACAGTAATGACCTCTTGTGTGTTTCTTTCCACTGTTGATCTTTGGTCACGATAACCCCGCCCCAGTCCCTGACGTACTCGGTGCTTAGCTCTGGTCTAGCAAAGAGTTGAGAGTTTTTAGCACCTGGAGCCGGTGCTTAGGTGGTGGAAACACAAAGAAGTGGTGCTAAGTCAGGCTCTGGCTCCGAACTAGCACTGGAACCAGCTCGGTGGAAAAGGGGTATCTGTCACACCCACGCTGACCACAAGCCACCTTCCTAATAACTTGTCATAAAGTACATAAAGCAATTAAAATATTTGCTGTGCACTTTATATATAGTATTATTTCATATCTTTTTTAATTTATTCAATTTAGTTTGGGGGAAGCGCTGCATCTGAACTCCTTCACCAGTCTCTATGTCCAACTTGGTCACAGTTGAGGGTTTTGCTTCAAAAGGAGATATGTTGGTATTTGAGATTTGATTTTACCAGATGATCCCAAAGTCAGAACTCATTTCTTTGAATGACCTGAGTAGGATATCAAGGCATTTGCCTCAAAATTGCAACGTTTGACACAACGTTTAGACAGAACCATGGTTTACCAGGGATACATTTTCTGAGAAGCTCTGTGAGCCATGAAACTTATTACACTATTCAGTCTTTGTCTGTGACTTGGTGTCGTACCAGTAAAAAATAAAAGGTCATTCTTCACTGAAGAGTTATGCAAGTGGCCTTTAGAGAAGCTTCATTTGGTATGGGGTGTGTGTTCCTATAGGGGAGGTCTAGTAAAAGCAGCACACGGGCTGCCCAGCGAGACCAGAGCTTCTTGTATTCAGCTCAAGTGTGGCGAGGGCAACAATCGACTAATCCTCTTTCCCCCACCCCTGAAGTTTTTCTGTTGATTCAAATCCGCTGAGCTGAACTTTAAGAAGCATCCAAGAGAAGATAAGATCTTGAGATATGAGGGTGTGAGATTCAAAGTCAAGGAAACAAGTTATAGAATCTTGCTCTGTTTATTCCTTTATTTTGTGGTATATTTCAACTTTTTTTTCTTTGATACAAAAGATGCTTACTAGCTTTGCATCTTTATGTTTAGGAGGATTTATGATCTAATCATATCTAAGCCTAAATTGTCTATCTACTGCTTGTTCCCTTCATTCTTTGTCAGAACCCTGTTACAGTTGACAAATCCACCAACCTGCTGTACAGTATGTTAGTGCAGTGGTGTGCTGCTACACAGGCACACACACACACTAAGATACCGAACCCTGACACACACACGAGGAATGAATTAACCACAACATAAATTGTTTAATATGAGATCTGTGTTTTCATCTCGACTGAGTTTTCCCCCAGAAAAACACCCCTTATTCGCTGGGGTATCTAGCTATTCATAAGACCATGTATTATCCGGCATATAATTTTTCCTCATTTAGTATTGAGTCCATGAGTGCCTCCCTTCTGCTGGAAATTAATTACTCGAGCTGACTTAATGTGGAGCTATTGAATAAGACAAAGAGCAGAGGTTTTCCACTCACTCTGTTTTTGACACTTGATACGAGTCTATAAGTGAATTTACAACAAAAACCAAGAGGAGAATGAAACAGAAAACATTGTAATTTAGTGTGATTATCCAATTGAGGAATTAATTACATCATATCAGGGTAATTTTTGTTTCTCACACTATTGATGACCCACTTAAAAATCTCATTGATTCTGCTCCGTATTTGGCTTTTTACCAGCCTTTCCTCTCTGCTTGCCTGTTTAGCTATTTAAAAGCAGGTTAAAGGGTCGTGGCTTTTAAACCTCAGGCTATTAGGTTTGCCCCTATAAACACCCTCATGCACTTTCGCACTCGCGCACACACACACACCCGCTGATCAACTCCAAGTGCCCTGTCTGGTTTTTTACGCGAGCATGGGCCAACTTTATCATTTCCCTGTTCAATAATCCATCAACATTTACATTCCATTAATCATCCCGCTGTCTGAGTTGGAGTAGAGCTCCAAGCGTAGGAAGGGCCCCCTGGGCTGTGCAGCAAACCCTCCCTCATTAGCCGTAACACACACTCACACGCACACACACACACACACACACACACACAGAAATTCACGTGACTTACAGCTCAGGACATTATTGACCTCAACAACTCGATCAATGTGCTAAAATGCACCAAATTATGTGCAATAGTGTATTTGTCAGCAGGCAGGGTATGTATGCGTGAATGAGCACACATGCACCATTACACCTTTTACATGTAGTCACTGATTCAGACAGAACATAGATAACTAAATGCAAAAGGGGTTGGAGGCTGTAAAAGAAAAAAGAAAAAGGCATGTAGAAGTAGTGCATAAAGGCTTGGATTGAAAACAGTTTACATGGGACAACCAGCTCAGTAACCATGTTTTCACCACCGCAGGGTCTCAGGCTCCCCATCTATCCACCAGGATCACACGTACACACACACACACACACACACACAGGCGATACATGCATCCACATGGGCCTGAAGAGCTGTGAAATCGGCATGTCACTAAGCTGCAGTGGCATTGCAGTAGGGGGTGCTAGTGAGCTGGTGAGGCATAATACAACCCCGACTGGGCTCTGTGTGAGGCTCGGGGAGGTTTAAAC
>OMNN01101681.1:0-38373 GCA_900302755.1 Chromis chromis
GCACACTATGTAAAATCAGTGACATCTACGCACACACTAAGCCCTAAATCTTTAGTCCCCTGTGGTTTGTTATGCTTGCTGTGTTCTGTGTTTGCTGCCTGATGTTACTGGAGCATGGTACTCCCTGTTGAGCAGTATTTAACTAACGTTCTTAGTTAATGATTCAATGTTTTTCTTACAAATGAAAGAAAATACAAGTGATTTTAGGTAGGTGAGGCTGTAAAGGTTAAAGGAGAGGGAGTTTTTCAGTGTCATCTTCCATGCATTTGCCCAGTGTCAGCATCTTCTCTTTCTGTCTTCCAGCCCAGCAGTGCAGTGAGGGCTGGAGCCAGGTGGGCGAGGCCTGCCTGAGGATCAACTCCAGCCGCGAGAGCTACGACAATGCCCAACACTACTGCAAGAACCTTAATGGCAACATCGCATCACTCACCACCTCCAAACAAGTGGACTTTGTGCTCGAGGAGCTCAAGAAACTCCAGCAACAAGACAAGGTAAACATAAATAAGTAAATAGATGGAACCAAAGTGCTAGTTTTACGAAATGTTCAGATGGAGGTACAGAGTGCACGTCGTTTTGACGCTTTATTGTGAGTCATGTCTGTGCTGCAGACATGACTCACAACATAGTATATCAAATTCATTCAGAAATATTTTCTTGTATTGGACACGGAGCTTACAGCTCGATGTTCAGGCAGCGAAAATGAACAGGGAATCGTAATCTGCCAGTGCGGCCTGTCAGTAACGCTGATCAGTTCTGAATTCAAGATGACTTTCTCCTGATCAGTTTTGTGCTTGTGTATTAGTGTTCTTTCTGATTGCAGCCATCCTTTTAGCTTGCATAATTCCTGCCTTTCAACCATTTCTCATTAAATTGTTTTCCCCAATGCTGTGCCTCATACTGTACAGTTTGCACATAGTTTTGCATCTGAGATGGTGCACCTGATGAATTAGATGGTGATAATTGCCCCTCACTTTGCTTTGCTGCATATAGCAAACCAGGGCCACATGACTCAGTCTTTAGGAACAATCATAAGCACTTACAGTATGTAAGACCTTGACTGCTAAGTCTGGTTTGTTTGTTTTTACTTTGATCAGAGTTTTGCCTTTATGCTGGAATTATTTAAATTTTCCAAACACAAATGCATCAACACATGTACATTAAATATGCACATGCCAGTTTGTGGCAATGGACCAGCTTCAAGTTTCGATTTTCAGAACTACCCGGCTTCAGTTACTTTTGAGTCATACTATGACAGGCTGAAATTGGAGATGTCCAGTCTGCCCAGCAGTGCAACTGAGAACAGTTTGTAAAATGTAAATCATAAATAATAATTTGTTCATAAAAAAAAAACTAATAGTGGTAACAGCATTATAATTCAAGCCTCTTCATCTTTAATGGAAATGCTGAAATGCGCTTTTGGGCAAACACTCACCTTCTCATCTCTCACAGGTACACATCGTTCTTCCTGACAGAAAATTGTGGAGTCTGCTGATGATTTAAGTTTGGTCATGCCTGCTGTATTCATGAGAATATCATTTGCTGTCAGTCTGCCAGGCTGAAACTCTGCTGTTTGTTCCAAACAGAACCTTGACATGCCATTCCACATCATTTTACCATCACATTAAAAGTTGAATCCTGAAGGCAAATAAGTAATCATATCTGTGAAATTATTTTCAGTAGAATTTTAATGGCATCTTTGGTTCCCAGGTGTAAATGCTGCAGCCATTCTCTCTTCTTTTTTTTTTTTTAATACCATGATGGCACAGAAAGCAAGGCACATTTATTAAACTGCACCTTACATTTAAATACCTTGTAGCTTTTCAGGCATTGTGTGTTTAGTCATTTGTTGTGTTCCCACAGCGGCTGTCTCCCTGGGTGGGCCTGAGGAAGATCAATGTGTCATACTGGGGTTGGGAGGACATGTCACCGTTCACCAACAGCAGTCTGCGCTGGCTGCCCGGCGAACCCAGCGACTCTGGTTTCTGTGCGTACCTGGAGGAGCCTCAGGTGTCGGGCCTGAGAGCCAATCCATGCACTGCTACTGCCCACGGCCTCATCTGTGAAAAAGCTACTGGTAAGAGACACATGGAAGCATCTGCTACCTAGACATTTCATCTAGTTGAACAGATTTTTTTAATGTTCTCCTGTTTTGTTATTTGCTTGTCCAGGAAACCCCAATCAGAGTACGCGTCCATCTTGTAAGAAGCCTTGCTCGCTGCACACCAACTGTGCCAACTGTACTAGCCAGGCCATGGAGTGTATGTGGTGTGGTAGTGCACAGCGCTGTGTCGACTCTACTGCCTATGTCATCTCTTTTCCCTACGGCCAGTGTCTGGAGTGGCAGACTGCAGATTGCGTGGGTAAGTGTCTTTTACTGAACTTAATCTAGATGAGTCTTCTTGGAAGTCTATAGTCTGGCATTAGGGTGGCGGACAATAAGCTTTCCTAGATTGGCTTCTGTAAGCAGTCAATATTCATCATGGAGAGAAAAGAGGTTAAGGCAGGGAAACAGCTTAAAGTGGAAGGTGTTTGTGTCAGTGGGAAAATCGTATTAGTTTTCTGTGATTGGCTTTGGAAGCTGTTTTTGGTTCGTAATGGCCAATTACTTTTGCATATAATCTAGCTCCAAATGGTAGATTTCCCTGTTGACCGAGCTATAGGCGGGATCTTTACCATTAGCTGGCTTTAAGTAGTTTAAAGGCAGTCACGCATCAAGGAACAGAGATTGCAGATAAATCTCTGGGAATGGGCAGTGGGCATAATGGAAATGCTCACACATGTAGTCATGTAACAGTGAGCGTTTTTGTTGTAGTTTTTGAAACTGGTAAACTCTTAGTGCTTATATGGTTATACAGATATTAGTAATGGTAATCAGTAATATACTACACTGAAAAATCAAGACCAAGAAATATGATAACACAGTTAAAAAACTACGGAATATTCAGATTGCTTTTAATAATGTACATTATGCAACATGTACATGTCTGTGTCATTGGCAAGTGCTGTGGAGCAGGGGTTCCCACACCCTTTAGCTTCCGACCCCCAGAAGAAGGGTGCCATAGACCCCCACTATCCCTTATTTAAGAATACAAACATTGTGTGCAGCCATAACGACAATGCAAAAAAACAAAAACACACCAGCCTAACAAACAGTATATAATAGTATTTCAGTATAGGCTAGTAGCAAAATACAGCAGTCGAAGTAATCTCTGTGTAAAAATTGTAGTACTTACAAAAGAGAGAAAAAGACCGAGTCTGCTGCTCCTATGTAAGTATGTAGGAGCAGCAGACTCAGAGTCTTTTTCTATCTTTTGTAACAAGTACACAGTATACAGCAGAAGTGACTACACCCATGTGCAATATCAGTTAAATGTCAAATGATTCAGAATGGTATCATCTCTCAATATTTGCATTATTTGTAAGTCGACAAGTACAGTATTTGCTCTTATGAGCAATCAGAAACAAATGCTTTAGAAAGACTATGTGGAAAATACAGGCTCTGAAGTAGAGAGTCAATGCAACAAAAGTTAATACATCTGTGATCACTGACACACAGGTGAGCTTTGTGTGTGATTAAATCTGTCATCAAAAATAAAGGTGGAAATACGGAGTATAGAACAATTGAAAGATTTTAATTTCGGTAATGAAAGTTGTGCTGAATTTTGTTACAATGAGTCCCTAATATGGGGCCATCTTACCATCTGGTGCCCTACTTTTTAACTTAGAAGTAATGCAGTTGCTGTAAAGTCATAAGTTGATAAGAAATTGACGTTATTAAGAATATTTAAAAAACAAATGTGAAGGTGTTGCAGTCTTCTTATCTTTACTGTTAAGTAGTAGAAGAGCATATGAGTAAAATGACATGGTTGTTTGTTAGAACCGGTGACAGCTCATAGAAATATGTAAAATTTAATGAGGGGTGACAATTTGCCTTTACTTTGTTTTTAAGAGGTCACAAACCAGAAAGCTTTAGAGAGCTAAACTCCCATTATAAAACAAGCCGAAAGTTTGGTTCTCTCGTAAAATTTGTAGTCATTTCACCCTCCACAGCTTGTTGTTGCACATAATACGTCTCTTTGGGGAAAACAAATGAATATGAATACCTTTCATTGAGCATTTTATTCTGCATGCTACACACATTACAGGCTAGTTTTTTCACCCTTAGACAAAGAATTCACAGGGCAAACTATGAAGAAGACAGCCGCAAAAATAAAGCCACTGCCGATCTGTCATGATAGGATAGATAAACACGCTTTACTATTCTCCTGATGATCATGCCCACAGCCTTAAGTCGATCGGAGAGCTTCTTCACCTGAAGGTCGGTGTAGTTGTTCAGGTTGATGCTGTTGTGCAGCCTGATGTATGAATTATACCCACAGTTGTGTCAGATTGTAAAAACATCTCTGATCAGTTTAGCGAGTAACAAATTTAGAGAGCCCAGGAGTGCTGTCTCAAATTCATTTGTGTCCGCGGGTGTTGGGTAACACAGAGATGTTTCTCTTCGCTGTGGATATTTGTCTTGAGGAATTAGTCCCTGTTGGCATGAAGGACAGAGAAGGTTGTCCTATAAATTCTCTTTGTAGTTTCTTCCCTTTCTGTTTGCTTTGTTAGACTTCACCTCTTCATATTCAAGTTTCAATCACGGCTTACGTCTTGAATTTTCTCACCTGCATTCGTTGTTTCATACTTATTTTTTAGAGCATATAGATTTGTAAAAAAAGTGCATTTAAATCCAAAATCCTGTGGAAATATATAGTAGCATCTTTGCTTGTTGTAGTGCTGCGAAAGATCTGTGTTGTTTTTGTTGCTTTCAGTAGAGAAGAGGCTAATTTTGCAATCTGAGCTGTACAGGTAGTGATTATTTCCTTGCTAATAGTTGTTAATAGTTTCTCGCTTTGCAGCTAGGGACTTCAAATTGAGTATCCTAAATATCTCTTTAACTCTCTGTGTAGCCATGTCCTCCCAGATCAAACAGCCAAAGCAGACACATGGTCATCTGTGCCATGAACACAGTGTCTGCCTGTTTCATCATGGTGGGTCAGGAAAACAAACCCCCTCAAGCTGTGTTCAGTTCAGACAGAATTTTAAACACACAAGGTCGAGTTGACTTTCCCTTTTACCCCGCAGCATTTTCCTGGGTCTTTGATTCGGTCTTTAATAATAGGTTAGGCCTGTATGCTCCCTACACCCACCCCACTTTTTTCAGGTGGCTTACAGCAGGTGGGATGGGCTTAAACTATTAGTCAATTACAACTGATTGGCAACTATTCTGATAACTTATTACTTGTTTCAGTCATTTTACAAGCAAAAGTGACAGACATTTTGCAGGCTGACAGGTTTCGCATGCGAGGATTAATTTCTTTTTGTGTCATTTATTACAGCAAAGTTAATTTTGAGGTTTTAGACTGGAGGTGGGTTATGAGAGGCAGATTGAAGAAGTTACTTTGGACTCTTACATAAAATACACTGTATTGGTTGAAAAAATAAACACGCAAATATTTGTGAGCTGCACCCCTAGCTTTGTGAGACCTGCTCAGGTTTGAGTAGCCCCTTGTGATTAATTGATTTGTTGTGTTAGGGGTGTTGTTGCAACTTAAGACGTTTTCTCTTGGAAAATAATAGTGGAGAAACAGACCATGGTTGATTGATATGGATCCAACCTCGATTAATTGCAAGGTTTAACCATTGTTTTTCGAAATACAGCTTTACTACCACTTTTACTTTTAACAATAACTAGTAGGGCACTTGGAGAGCACAGTCATCTGCCAACGCAAAGGCCAATGCCATACCTCACTTGGCTATTTTATAAAGTGTGATCAGGATCCACACCAACATTTTATGAGTTTTTCCTTTGGCCGTGTTCCACCTCTCCACCAAGTTTCATGAAATTCGGTCACGTAATTTTTTTCAGGCACTGTGAAAACATACCTATGATCCATTGCACCCCCAGAAAATAATCATTCAATATGTAGACAAAGTATATATTTGATTTAAGAGGCCCTGCTTTGACTCCATCCATGTACAAAAAGAGAAACACTAGAGAAAGAATTTTGTAAGTTAATTAGAGCCGTTAGGTTAAAACAAACTGGGATACAAAAGCAGATATTGAAGTGGTAAGGCTGTCGTTTTGATCAATAATCTTTGTAGTCTCTTGGAAATCCAGAAAGAACAATTTGGAGGCTGTGAAACAAGCCAGCAGATTTAAGTAAATGTAACCCCAGGGGACTTTTAACAGCAAAGTGAATGCACAATAAACTGATCCTGTGAAATTTGATCTCCTCGACTTTGACCTCAAAAGTTGCATTTTGATGTAATTTGTGATTGAATATAAAATTGCAAACGTATTTGAAGTTCAACTCATTTCCATTTTTAAAACTCGCTTGAAAGCTCACGTAAATGAATTCAATTTTGTTGAGAGAACCCGGGCAAGGAACAAGAGGTTATATTTGCTCTACTGATGAAAACTGGCAACTCTGGATGATGCGAGACTTGTTTTTTCTGTACAGACGCACGTGCAATTGATACAACACACAACACCTCCAGGCATCAGATTTAGGGGAGCGTACCTATGTTCCCCGGGTCCTATGTTCCCCGCTTTGTATGGGACCGGGGAACAAAGGACCCTTTTTCTGAATAACATATGTTCTGGGAACATAGGGATGACCCCAGATTTAGTCGTTCGTGTTCGCTCATATTGATCCATCTGTCAAAATCCAAGCGAAAGATGTGGATTTTGTTTTCACGGCGGATTTTGAATTCCAACATGCTTTTGTGTTGTGGCAAGACAAAAGTCCTCATCCAGCTGCTTCTTTTCTCAGAAGGGCATGTTCCTTAGAAATTCGCCACTTACGTCCTGTCGTCAAAACAAACTTAAATGGCCTTACTCTGTAGTGATTGCTCTTGTGTTGTCATGGTTTCACATCCATTAGCAGAATAGCTGGAGATTTGTTTGACATAAACTGAGGTAAAAGCACTCAATGTTTGTCTCCTTAAAATAGTAGTGGCATTTTCTCCACTAAAGTGTCCGTCTGGCAGACAAGTGGTGGCGCTGAAACTTGTCAAGCAATTTAGTGGCCTGAAAGTTCGTCCCTCAACTGACAATTCGCTCCCGTGGGTTTCTGAGTTTGGGACGAGGTGTCGCTTCACAAAATACATTTAAGCCTTTTGTGGAACTTTGCTCAGAACACAAACTTTTCGCTAGCCCTGCTTTTCTCACACGTTTGCCTTCTCATTCTCTGGCCCGCACCCCCCCCACCTCCGTCAACTATTTAATGCTCGACACTTGTTCCTTATCCTCTTATCTGCTTTCAGATCCACCATCCTGACACCTCACCAGATAACCAGCCTGTTTTTTTTTAGTGTAAAACACATTAATGCTCCGTAATCTGCAGCTCTTGTAAAATCCTAAGAAATGAATTAAGTTGTTTGTTTAAGGTATAAAATCCTGATAGCGACATCCTTCAGGATTTTGTTTTCCTTTTCTGTTGTTGCTGCAGAATTTTGCTTTACGTCTGCTGGTGTCAAGGTGACTGCTCTGGTAAATAAATTGAAAAGAAATGGACAAGTGATAGTTGATGAAGGAATACAAGCAAAGTAGCAAACTCAGAGTTTGACTCTTTTGGAAGGGAAGCAAGTAGGGTAATGGCAACGGGTTAAAACACAAAACTTTCCAGCAAAAGGTAAAAAAGTAAGTTTCTCACACTTTTTTCCTCTTCTTCAGCCCAGAACTGTTCAGGCCTGCGGACATGTTCCCAGTGCTTGGAGCAACCCGAGTGCGGCTGGTGTGGAGATCCCAGCAGTACAGGAAAGGGCCTGTGCATGGAGGGTTCATACCGGGGGCCGATGAAGAGACTGGTGAAGCAGGGTCAGCAGGGCCAGCAGGGCCAGCAGGGCCAGTCCCATGACATGAGCTTAGAGCCTGGCAGCTGCCCCAAAGACAAAGGCTACGAGTGGGCCTTCATTCACTGCCCCGGTGAGTAATCGGCATCCTGTCCATCTTGCTGAAGTTACAGCTCACGTGTCATGTCGGAGGTTGTCATTACCTACTGACTGTCACGTGTTAAGTTTGAAAAGATGTTCTTATCACGGATTCCCGTTACAGCTTCTCTATGCAACTAATCCCTCCCTGCTGACTCCGTGCAACCTTATGCTAGTATGCCATTTAATTTTTCATCAAGCCCCAGTCCATATAACCACATTATGTAAAATGATAATAGAACCACAGCTAGTAGTAATTTGAGAATGTGAGGAGTGCTCAGCGGCTCATTGGAGCTGATTATGTGTAAAAATCTCAGGCTGATTTTTTGGTAATTCTTACAAAGTAGTAAGTAAGGATTTTGGTACTATTCTTCCTAATTATTACATCTGAAGTCAGTATTTCATTTTCTTTATTATTAACTTTTTACTCTCAGATGCAGTTGATGTCATATTGATGCACCGTTACTCATAAAAGCAAAAGGCAGTGGCCAAGATAGAGGTGCATTTTTAATAGCTAGAATATTATAACTAACCTCAAAGGCACGCTCCAATTTACTTACTTTAGCCGAAAAATCTATACAAATAAGGTTCATTTGCACAATTGTATTTCCAGTTGGAGATTTAAGGCAGATTAATTAAATGTTGTAGGCGGTAAAAAATATTTTAAAAGGCAGGTCTGATTAAATAATAATTAAGATGACATGGCAGACAAAAGAACTGTAGGTGTAAAATCCCTCACAGGTGCCCGTGTGACTGTGCCAGCAAATGGAGATTGTGAATGCAAGCGTGTTAGCATAGAATCATCCGCCTTGTCTCAAAATATTAAGCCACGATTTGCTCAGTGTGCCAAGATCTGAAATTTCAGCTGCAGCAGATTAAAGCAGTGGAAGTTGCATTAAGCCATAACCCTCCTGTTTGTTTTTGCAGCATGCCAATGTAACGGCCACAGCACATGTGTGAACAGCAGTGTGTGCGAGCAGTGCCGTAACCTCACCACTGGTCCTCACTGTGAGACTTGCATGCCTGGTTACCATGGAGACCCGACCAATGGTGGCAAATGCCAGGGTGAGTGCCGCATCGCTACGGACATTAGTTATTCTGCACGCATAGCACCTAATGGGGTTTACTCGTTATTGTTTAGGTGAAGCAGTCAACTGATGTAGTTTCACCCCAACCCCCATAACCTCATCATCTGTATACACTTCGTTTCACTACAAGAGATCAGTGTTATTAAGTTATACAATGCAACACACATTCTCTATTGTGCTTCTTTTTAGACTACCCTGCAGTGTGTAAATGATAATTAAGCTTTTAGAAGAATATGATCGACTTATTGATTTCTAATTACTGCATGATAAATACGTTGTAATACAGCATCTAAGCAACAGAGGGCACTATTGTGTATTGATTTGAACTTGTGACAAATTGTCTCCCCCGTTTGATTGATGACATACGCCGGTTTTATATAGTGTTAACAGAAAAACAACCATAATCTTAGCAGGTGTCTGGTCAGGCAGTGAAATGTCAAGGTATGTATGTGTTTGTCTGACACTGGGAGTGAGTGTAGAGCATATGTGGTACACTGTGGGAACTGCAGGTGAAGCTGAAGGTCAGCAGGCTTGTGTTACCAATGTTTTTCACCCATAAGATGCAGCTTTCTAAAAAAAAAAAACACACACACACGCATGCCTTGGTTTTCTATTGAGGGATATACTCACAGCCAGGCATACAGAGCCAGGGATTGTTTTAAAGGCAAGTTAATACAAATTTTAACAGCTGCAGCTCAGAAGCTTGATTGTTTTACTAATGTACTAGGTGTGGTATTCTCCCCCCCCTCTCATATTAAGCTGTTTTGATAGAGTTTTTGAATAGCGCATGAAGCAGATTTATTATCTCATTCTCCTTCCCGGTGCGGAATAAATTTTCTTGAGTGACTGCAACCCATAATTTATACAGGACTCCTGTTTTCGAAGCAAAAGCACCTAATGTCTGCTGAATTCAATGCAAGAGAATGGGTTCGAACACAGCACAGGAATGGGCACTAAATCAAATATATAATGACTATTAGTATCTGATAACTGTCTGGGGGTGTCTTTTCTGTTAAACGAAATGCAGACTGATTGAAGACTGGTGGTACAGGTTCCTTGTCAGGAGGAGATTTACCTGTAGTCTTTCGTTATGAAACATGAACAGCATTCCTGAGAAATTACATGTAGGCTTTTGTTTGAATTGCCAGACGGGGAGTCACACACACATGCACACACAAACGGATGCACACATGGGAGCATTGTGGTCTCCGATAACATCTGTTACTGCCCAGGCTTTAGCTGCAACCTGTAAAGTGAAACTACACAGGTGACAATCTGTGAATATTCTCCTCATTCTTTCGGAGCCCGGGGGACAGATATCATTATGTGTCATTACATGCGAATACATCTATGCTTTTAATTTGAAGTGAGTGGGATCTGCTGCATATTCAGTGTGTGTTTTACGCACAGTGGGCATTTTTCAAAACCCTCCTATCTAGCGTGATTTGCACATATTAAAATTAAATCCCTGTTGTCACCAGCTGTCAATAATAAGAAGTGTGGGAGAAGTATTCCAGTCACCCTAAAATATTCATATGCACAATGCGGGAGAGTGTGCTAAGAGGGAGGTTTAGCACTTGGGAAGGATGTCATTGCCTCCTGTCTGGGGCTCGGGTGCAGCTCTCCTTCATGTATCAGTTCACCCAATCTTTTGGGAAATACTGTTGTTTACCATCTTACCTAGATCAATATCAATTTCCTCTGTGTTGTTCGGTATAGCAGAAGGGATGTTTGCAGCCTAGCTTAGCACAAACGCTGCGAGCAATGGACAACTGCTAGACGAGTCCTTCAAAGTGGGAAAAACAATTGCTATGGCACAGATTGTGGGAATTGTAGACTTGAATGTGTCCCTCCGGAGAGCATCAACTCAAATGTTTAAACTGAGGTCGGAAGTAAATAACTGATCACATGCATCAAGTACACAAATGCAAATATGTCACATTTCTGACTGCGTGCAGAAATGGAACTGCGTGCAATACAAATCAGTAATGGTTTTTGTCACTGTGTTCGTTTTCTGTCCCTCCCTAACTTTCTTTTCCATCTGTGTTTATTGCCTGTTGCAGCCTGTAAGTGTAATGGCCATGCAAGTGTGTGCCAGGTGTTAACTGGCAAGTGCTTCTGCACCACCAAGGGGATCAAAGGAGACCAGTGCCAGCTGTGAGTACACCGACCACATGCTCCCATTCACACAAACCTCATGAAAACAGAAGTACAGCGTAGTCTTGTAATTTTTAAAATTGCCTTGTAATCTAAATCCTGAACTAAAATATTGCATCTGTGACATGACAAGTTGAAAAATGGAAATATTTCATGGTATTGCCACTTTCCATTAACTCCACAATAGGTAAATGCAGTTTCAGTGAAGGGAAAAAAGTAGTGTTTGCTCACTGACCTCCCTGTTGGCCTTTTGCCTGATCAAGACCTGGCAGGGTTGAAACGTTGCCTCTTTTCAGTCCAATAATTTACTGGGAGCTGTTGACTCTCAAACCCTGCCCCTTAGACAAAAATACACAGTGCTTTCTTTGCTAATTGTCAAGTATCAGGCTCCGGCTTCCCGCAGAAGTTCACATCTGCAAAAGAAAGGTCAAATGAGAGATATACAGACAAAGTTCCAACTGAAATTCACTGACTGATGGTAACATCAGACAGAAGTGAGTCTCTGGGCAGCTTGTCAGCGGGTCAGTAATCACTGCTTTAAGGGAGACCCACTTTGACAAGTGTGACAGCTACATGTAGCAAGGTGTTACGCGCTATAAATGATGTTTTGCCCTAAAAAAAAAAGAATATTGGTTCTGTCATTCCATCATATTTATGATCTGTCTTTATGGACACAAAATAAGCTTCTGTGAAAACACTGAGTTTAAAACTCATCCTGGAGATTTTCAGGAGGATAAATTAAATCAAACAAAATGGATTCAAACAACTGATTTACGATTCTCAACTCCAAGCAGTTTCTGGGCATTTCTTGCTCATGTCACATTTTTACTCACGGTGGGCAAATTTTCTCTGAAATCTAAATTCATGCAAGTCTATGGAAACAGTACAACCATGTCTGGAAGAACACAGAAATGAAATTTTAATTATTTGATTATTTATTTCTCAAAAATCGAAGGAACCTGAATCAATGATATTACCAATATTAGAAAAAGAATGGTGACTCCTCATACTTGAGATTTCAGTTGAGCTGAATAGTTCCTCAGTTTTTGTCATGTGACACAGCTGAGTCACTGATGGCTGCTTTTTAGCACCATGGATTGCAGAATTTTTAGTTTTTTACAGAATATGATTTCTGAAAATGGTTTATTTTTGGCCAATGTTTAAATGAGATGTGTAAAATAAAGTGATTCTGATGAAATATCAAGACTTTTAGCTTAGATTTGATATTTTTTCTTGACAAAACTGAAAGTCACAAATGAAGCAAGGATGAAGACAGTTTCTTGCCACGATAAATGGTGCTGTGCCTTGTCTTTTAAAACCACCGTCGGATTTGGGGGTTCAGAGGGTTAATAGAATATAATTGGTAGGTAACCCAGAGGGACTCTTGTTTTGTTTTACAAAAGGGAACTTTTACAAAACAAATCCTTTATATTCTAGACATAATGGACTAGGATTTTGTCTCCCAAGTGGATCAGTGCATTCATTTATCTGTCGTGTTATAAAAGCTCACTCAGCCAGTCCTTGAGTGCTGTCACAGATAAATCATAAAGACACTAAAAAGTAAGTATATACACATTAAATGGAAATTAAGTTGATCTGATTTTGAGTAATGGCATAGTCTCACTTCAAGCAACCCTTTTTAAAAAATTATATAATAGGATTCATCATGATATGATTAATGCACCACAGTTGATGCACACTACTGATGTGGTTAGGAGCAATGTGTTCTGACCACATAGTGCTTCTCTTTATATGCTACTGATTCTGTGAAGTAAAAACAGAGAAGCGTCCGGTGACATTATCGGACAGAAACTCCACCTCCAGGACCATTTCTGCTGACACGGTGGATTCTACCAGTGTAGGAGGACCATCTCATCTTAGCTGCCAGCTTTCCCAGTTGTAAGCAGAATGGACACTCATGTTTTTAATACCCCTAATGCACTAAGAGTTATGGAGGGGTCACTGGCAAACACGAGCACGCATACGTACACACCCTCACCCAATGCAGTCACTTTTCCCTTTTACTCTCTAAAATAGATCAAAATCATTTATTCTCTCTCCCTATTCAGGTTGTTCTCTCTGTGCTTCTTCAGTTACACATTTCATCATCACGCATTTCACACCATATTGAAATTAATTTAAATCCTTCTGACAAAATATCATTTTGAGTTTAGTCAGATTTTAGTCACGTCATACGACAGATTCAGTTGACACATCTTCTTGCTGCATGCAGTGACAAGACTTTGGTCAGCAAAAGTAACATCCAGAAGTCGTGACACCCTTAAAGCTTTGTTTACATCCAGTTGTACTCATAAAAACCACTTGGTGTCCTTTAGCTCTAACAAATGTGTTAAATGTATTTCCTTACTCATAAAACAGTTTTGGCTTCCTGCAAATAAATAAACATGATCAACTGTGATATTGACATTTAGAATGGATGCTCTACTCATAGAAAATGCTGCTGCATATCAAATCAAGCACTTCTTTAAACTAACAGCCAACCATCAGGGATGCAGCAGCAGCACCTTATGCAAATAAATTTCTATATGTTGTGGATGCAGTCCAGAGTAGAGGAGTAATGTATAGCAGAGAACAGAGGAAAACGACTAAAATCAAATGTCTGGAGTAAAATTGAATTCATATTTTGCCCCTGGGAGATGCAGTGTGAATAAGGACCAGTCTTATTTTGATGCAACAGTTTAGTTTAGTAGTAATGTAGCACGGCATGGAAGTGAAATCAGTGCTCTATTTGAATGTGAAAGGTGCAATAAGCATATTGATCAAAATAGTATTGCAGCTCTTTGGCCAGCGAACCTGTGTTAGATTGAGCTGGGATAAACTAGGACAGGGGTCTTACATTGCAGTGGAACTGTTTTCACAGCTTGGCATAACAACAGATGTAAACAAAGCATTGGGCATAGGTTTATTCCGGTCACTTCAAAATTCTCATCATCAGTCCCAATTCCAGTCTTGGATCAGGCTCGAGGCATCCCTACTCTGTATCACCACTGGTGGTCGAAAACTTCACAACAACTACATAAAACAAATAATGCCAGAGCACATATTCACACCGACAAGAAAAACACTGAGCAAAAGAACACATGAATGTAAAGGGAATAAAGGACAAAGATGGTGAAAAGATAGAGAGAAAGAATAGAAACAAAAGGGAAGGCACATAGGCTGTGGGAGAGTGAGCCCTCTGCAAACCCTCAATGCTTTCTGTCAACTTTGACAATGACACTTTGCACCATTGACTAAATGTCACATTGGTTTCTGCTACCAGATGGAATGCGGCGCCGCACAATGAAGTGCAACAGTGGGATGGCAGCTGGCTAACAGTTGATACAAACAACCTCATTTTCTACCCAACAGAATCAGACTGAGGTATCAGGCCAGACACAGGCAGGCCAACCATCATCGGCCATTTAGAGAGAGGATGTGCTCGTACGGCTCTGGAACCAGCTTTGGGAAAGTTCCTGCAATCCCATTAGCAGTTATCAGCTTAAAATTTAGCCAGCAACATCAACCTCCAGAATATGTTGTTAATTCGGTCCCATTTACACAACGTAATTAGATTAGCGTTCAGTGTGTCGTCTTTAAACTCAAAATCAAAATGCATTTCCCATTCAGACATGATAGTGTAATCAAGTAATCAGTCATTGTAATCTAATTACTAAAATTCTGGGTGTGGCGTTTGCTGTTCCATCTTTGTAATATAATTTCTGCTTCTCATTACATGTAATCAGTGTCTCCCCATGCACTGTTTGCCACTCACTCGCACCATCCCCACCCTTAAACAAAGACCTCTACACAAGGGTACTCGGTCTTTTCTGCAATGTACACAAAAGTACACACATGCACTCTTTCACACATGCATGCACCGCAACCACCGATGCCATTAGGACCTCCAAATAATAGCTGCACTAATGAAGTGAGGGGTGCATCGGTGCAGAATTGAATTGTTTTTGAAAACAATTGATGAGGTCTACGTTGGGTTAGAGCGATGAGTCAAAAAAGAGGAGTGAGAGAAATATTTCTTATTATAGTGCTCATTTGGAAGCATACATTATTGTAGATGCCTCTCATGCCGGAGGTAACGGAGTAGCTACTGTGCCTGCATCTGTGTGAAAGACATTGTATAGGTTCACAGCACTTTTATTCTGCCGGTGCGTGTGTGTGTGTGTGTCGTCTGTTAAATCACAGAGTGTGCACAAACACAGACAAAGGTTCAAGCTGAGTGTAGATCAAATTAAGATACAGTGCAGGGGGATTGCCTGAAGTTCAGATGAGTGCACGGATGCATGCAGGTGTAGATTAAATTAAGATACAGTGTGGAGGAGCTGCATTATACCGATGAATACGTGTGTGTTTTGCCTTCTGCAAATGCCAGGCAGCTGAAATGCCCGGGGAGTGATGTTCTGTAAGGTTCAAAAGCCTCTGGCGGCATTTGTCCTCTGTCCTTTGTACCGTGGTAAAAGAGCACTCTACCCTGTCCTTGCCTGTTTAACATTAACAGTGAACAGCGACCGAGCTGGCTCCTCTCCCCGACTAAGTGTCCTGCCCCCATTAGATCATTCAGAGCACTGATCCTTGTTCTTCAGCATTTGCTGGTTAGATAGAAACTTAAAATCCATCTTGATCAGGGCAGTTAATATTGCTATTGCATGTGCTTTCAGCTTGACTGTACTCCTGAGTGTCTGGGAGAAGTCGACAGCAAAACAGCTGTTGATGACACAAGACGTGACGATAGGCATTAAAGCTGTAGTCAAATCAAAGACATTCTTTAATTAATAAAACGTACCCTTAGGTCATAGTTTAACAAGTTTTTTTCCTACGCTATTTTACATTCTGACGGTATTCCTCCCCGGTGATATTTAAGGTGTTGAAAGACGTCAGATTTGTTGCCTCCAACATCATCTGACTGACATTTTTTTGCGTAGTACCGTCAACGGTGATACCGTCTGTCTTGCGAATCCAAAACGCTGCAAAACAACCAATGCGGAACTATTTTTAGAGGCAGAGTCATGCTCATTCAGTGTAACATCACTAACAGCCACCTCCTCCTCAGTGGCATTCGTGTCTCTCAGTCGGCTTGCTCCTCTCCTCTGTTCCCTCCTTCGTTCACTGCCTCTCTGACTCCTCTGATATTCACATTCTAACAAGTTTAATTGGTTGTCTGTAAGACAAAACAACTATGAAACACAATGTGATAATACATATCTAATGTTTAAATTGCCTTGACATTTTTCCTGTTATATGTGCTGTTCAAGTGCATGTGGTATTACTCGCCTTGTTTATCAGGTAAATATACCTGAAGAGCAATGACAGTGTGGTTCAGAGTGAGTTGTAGACGGTTAAGTGCATAAAAAAATTGAGAGACAGAGTGGAGAGATGCATTAAAAACGAGATAAAAAGCAGTATAGTCCAATGAACATTGCCATATGTTCTTCCTCATTACAGGCCTTTGGAAAGCCATGAGCCAGATAAAAGACACTCAAGCAGACACATACTCTCAGAGCAGTTGATGACACTCTGTGGATGTTAACAAATCATTTTGCTTGGCAGCACTTCATTTAAAAGACAGACTATTTTGGCTGATGCCACAATATCACTGCTGTTGTTTTGAAAACTGTGTGAACTTTTAAACTGCAGAGGTTTGAGCAAACTACATGACCTCACAAGACCTAATAAACCTATTTACGTTCCTCGGCTTCACAAATGCACAGGACAAATTAATAAAAGGCTGTTACTCAGCCTCATGTATTAAGCCAACCCTGCAGGACAATGGAGAGTCTTAGGTTCTGTATGTGACATTTAGAACAACTGGATTTTGCTCAACACCAACATCTGAAAACCAAATCAAATGACAGGTTGTGTACACAAGAGTCATATATGATCAAAATCATAAGCCCACACTAGCATTGAATAATACATTTAATTGCAGTAATGAGTTGTTTGAAACCTATCAAAAGTTTAATGTTATCTTCACTTGACCTGGCACTCATCTTTGCTCTGCTCCGGGCAGGAGAAGCAGAGGGTAAAACAGTATTAGAGACTCTCACACTGAGCTGAGAGTGCACAGAAATTAGGTTAGTAATAGGGATGTCGGGATCAAGTTTTTCTGCTTCGATCTGATTGAGCATGTATTGCTTTGTATCTTCCGATCTGATCCGATGCCATTTTCCTAAATAACATATAGTATTGTAGATTAGCTGCAGTACCTGGTTTCGTCACCAGGTGGAGCCTCTTACTGTTTAATCCTATAGTGAACACAGGAGGTAGTTACCCAGACTACAGGCAGTTTTGTGTTGACAAGCAGAGAACTTTGTGGGGGTTTAGCTAGTAAAGGGTCACCATGACAAAGTCTTTGGTGAAACTTAATGACCTCCAGCCAGTGCTTGTGTTTGAAACAAGCCAGAATTGAATAGAACAACGCTCCTATAACCCAGTGGCATATGTGAGAGTCACATTTGGTGGTGTGTCTATTAACCAAAGCATCAGCACATAACAAATGTCCACTGTGCTCAATTTGTGTTATAAGTCATTGACTGATAATGCTGCATTTATTAAGAAAATTATCCAAAATTTGCACCCCTGGAATCCTGCCACAAATTCTCTTTACACACCTTTGTGACAACAAATGTAGACAAAAGATTGGTCTTGGCTTCATGCAGTTAACGATAAATTAAAAAATGCCACCATCGGCCCTAATCCCGATCTTTGAGATCAGCTCACAACAGCCCTAGTTATTAACATAAATACAATACTTTTACCCCAATTTTGGGGAGTCAGCTGAATTCTTAGTACTGTGCTTTAGCTTTTACAATTTGGTGTGGAAGGTCACAGTCTTTTTATAACCACGGAGAGGGCTATCAGTTTCAATGTGAGGGACTCACATGCACCAGCATGCACTAATATGCACATACAGCTTGTATTGTGTATATGTACAGCCATGGCCAAAAGTTTTGACAATTTTTGGTCAATCCTCAAGCGGCGGGTGGACAAACAAAACCCCACAAATTCTGACAAATTATTAATTAAACTGATTATTCATATTCCTCGGTCAGGATGTGGCCCAGAAGTTGATTGACAGCATGCCAGGGTGAATTACAGAGGTCTTAAAAAGAAGGGCAAACACAGCAAATATTGACTCTTTGCATAAACTCAATTTATTGTCAATAAAAGCTTTTGACAATTATGAAATGCTTGTAATTATACTTCAGTATACCATAGTAACATTTTACAAAAAGATCTAAAAACACTGAAGAAGTGAACTTTGTGAAAACTAATTTTGCGTCATTCTCAAAACTTTTGGCCATGACTGTACTGTTGTTTCCTGCTAGATTCATATACATTTATATTCATGTTTAGCATCTCGCACATTGCATAATTAAAGAATACATCTTGTTATTTCAACACTTTTGTGGTGGCTCTGTGGTTCATTCCAAATTTGTACTCACGATTTCTGTTTTAGAAGAAAACAACAAATACTGAGAGAGACAATGCAAGCCTCATACAGCTTCACAAATAAATATGATTGTCAGCCAGTTGTTTCAAACACTTGAGCAAGTTTATTCAAAAACACAGTTTAACACTACTATGAATTGAGGGGGAAGTTAAAAATACTGCGACAATCATTTAGCAAAATTTGTGCACTGGGAGTGTTGTGACTATGTTTACCCTCACAGCTCTGATTATCAAATCCTAAAAACTTGGGTACCAATCATGAGTGTTAGGCAACTTTTCTTAGGCTTCCTAGTATGTTTTGAACTTTGCATTCCCCACTCACAAACTCACTAGTTTAGTGTCTTATCTGATTAATTCCTCAGAAAGGATGCACCTTGATCAGTGGTTAGTCTTGATTTGACTTTCACTTCCCAGTTTAGGATTATGTATATCAAATAATCAAGTAAGAATTCATTTACATAAGTTGTGTTG
Source organism: Chromis chromis (assembly GCA_900302755.1). NCBI lineage: Eukaryota > Metazoa > Chordata > Actinopteri > Pomacentridae > Chromis > Chromis chromis. Next base: position 19,161 of record OMNN01101681.1, read on the forward strand.
TTTGCTCCAAGGGTTTTAAGGGATTAAACTTAGTACATTACTTTTAGATGCCACGCTCTGTTCACTGTGATCAGGTGGAACCTAAAGTTTGTTGCATGTCTCCGAGTTGCTTTGATAAACAAAAGTTTATAAAAAAAAATCTAATTAACTTTTACAAACTATCAGATTATTTCCTCTTTGTCAGAAGTACGAAACTTGATGAGGCGCCAACAGCAGGAGCTAATGCGTTGGCACTTGGCATACACTGCTCCTGATAAGAGGCATTCTTGCTCTCAATCTGTTAGCACTCTTCTTCATCTTGTTCACTCCTCTCTGTTTTCTTCACTGCAGATGTGACTCAGAAAACCGTTACCTTGGCAATCCACTCAGAGGAACCTGTTACTGTGAGTAATTCTCCACTGGACAGCTACTTGCTGGAGAGACAGCCCATATGCACTCACACTCACACACAGACATGCACGCACACACACCTCCTTGATTATTCTTGGCTATTCTCTCTCTGCTTTCCTCACTCTCTCTCTCTCTCTCTCTCTCTCTCTCTCTCTCTCTCTCTCTCTCTCCCCACTTCTCTACTTCCACTCTTCCGCTCTGGGCAGATGGAGCATTTTAGCACTTTGGCACCAGGGGCGCTTGTTCGGTGACAGAATGACTTGTCGTGAAAATGTCAAGTGCATCAGAGGGAGTGAGTGATTGAGCTAATCAAGGAGACGGAGGAGTATAAATTCTCCACTTGTCTACTCACTCAATCACGCACCTACTCATTTATTCATTTAAAAAGTCGACTAAATGATAGTTTGACTTGTAAAGTAAAAGGAAAATCTATCAAGGAGTGTGATGCAAAAAAGCTTCACTATGGAGAAAAAAAATAGCATAAAGCTGACACCCAGTGCCGAGTGGCAGCACATCTGTGCCTCTGCTACTGTGTATACTGTACACGCTGGTGTTTGTGCTTTGTGTGTTTATTTGCATGATGTGGTGTCCTTCACGGTGCTGCAGTACTTAGTGATTTGTTATCTGCCTTTCAGCACTCTGCTACTGACAACAGAGCCTTTGCCAAGGTTTTGTCCCTTTTGAAATGCCATAGCCTGACAACGGGCTCAATGAGGGGAAGACAGAAAACTAAAAGCCTGAAGCTTGTTTTAACCTCTGGACACCACTGGGACTTGTTCTTGAGCTTTGTTACGCAGTATTGTAAACATAACACTCCTCACCATCTAAAAGGCCATTCAGTATAGATTAACACGGTGCACTAATGGTGACATTATCCAGCTACATTAGAGTGTATTAGGTGATTTCTCATGGTAACTGGTAATTACGATCTTACTTCTATTATCTGCCAAGCTGTGAAACTAATAGCATTTGACTGTCACATGCGAACATAACCACTCCTGACATCAAACATAAAACTGTCACAGCTCAAGCAGTTTGATTTCATGGGCTGAAAAATCACATATTGCTGATGCATTTTTAACCATTTGTTCGTGAACACTTGCTCACAAATATCCGTCAGTTTTGAGTATAGGAAGGTCAACAAAGCAGCTCTTCAGAGAGGTTTAAACAAGAGCCAAGGACTCACTATTCCAGTATGTAATTCAACATCCCAATGCAAAATGATATACACCCAATTTGAATTTAACCCTCTAAACTCCAGGCACCCATGGCCAGAACCCGAGGGAACTCAAAAATGTCTTTTGAAAGCATAACAGAGTTAGAATGCCACAAATCTTACAAATCTGAAAGGAACATGTAGAACATTTTTCTGAACACCCACAGGTGGCTGTACATACTATAGATATTTTACTACTTAGATATTTACTCTGTTTCCATACTTGTCCCCCATCTGCTCTCTCAAAACACAGCCTGCAGTTCAGCCGAAACAGTGCCTGAATTTTTGTCACTTTACTGTCAGTTTCAGCTGAGTTAGTTATGGCTTCTTGGTGTGCTGAGGAGCGCAAAATGTTTTTTATTTTACTGAATGTAGTTGCTGCTAAAGATTTACTTTATCAATTTTTTACTGAGACATTTCGAATAAAGTTGCACATTATTAGTTTAGGTTGAAAATCTGACAATTTATCTTGTTTTTGCCGTTTCTTGCGGTGATAAATGGTGTAATTTGGGGGATTTTGGAAACAAAACAAAACAGGCCTGTCAAACCAACCGGTGGGTTTTAGGTTCAGAGGGTTAATGCACACATGGGGATATAGTCAGGTTCAGGCTGATAAATTAGACTATCTTTATTACTATAATTTTCATGCTGGAAAATGCCTCCTGCATATTAAATCATCTACTGTTTCAGTCCTCACAAACGGAATATTAAACATATATGATACAGTCAAAAATGCAAATCTACATTTTGTATATATATTAATGCTTTATACTCATTGAAGATTTGATTTATGTATGTACTCTAGATAGCTGTGTGTAAGACTTGGCACAATTTAGCAGTGGTGTTGAATTCACATGTGAGAATTCATTAATAATGTAAATCACTCTTGAGGAATATTTGCTGTCAGGGTCGGGTAATTCTACTTGTCCTGTGCTTGATTAGAAAGTTGTCCACTCTGATTGTAAATTCTTCAGATACTTATGCTCTCATTGTAGTCTCTAGAAGTCACAACTGGCAGCTCAGACTGAGTATATTCTATAGAAAGCTCCCTTCTGTGCATAATACTGGAAAATATATGACAATCCTTTCTTTTCTTTGTTCCCTGTCTGATTTTCTAAATAGATAATCTCCTGATTGACTACCAGTTCACCTTCAGTCTCATCCAAGAAGATGATAATCACTACACTGCCATAAACTTCATGGCCTCCCCTGAGCAGGTAACTTCTTCAAGAACAGCTCTCACTCAGGCGACAGGGTTAGCGACGCCTTAAATCACTTACATTTATAGAGGTGACATGAGCGCAGCACTCTATCAAATCTCAAGTCATGGACTGTTACATTTAATGATGATGATCGCTGACTGGTGATTCATTTTGATCATTAGAAAGTTACACTTGCAAACGAAAACGGTTCAATTTGATAACCTCTTTACATTATTACTGCCTTTGTGGTATACTTTACTATAATGTGCAGGATTGTGTGTTTATCTTATATCGTGCTTAACTGATGTTGTGCATTTGTGTTCTTCATCTAAAGGCAAACAAGAACTTGGACATGTCCATTAACGCATCCAACAATTTCAACCTCAACATCACGTGGTCGGTGGGATCAACAGGTACAGACACTTAACTTTTTTTGTCCATTTATATGATTTTGTAGTAGAAATGCCTTCGTCTGTTTTTGGTTTTCTACTTGACAGCAGACACATTGATAATAGACAAACTTTGAGCTTCTGCTGATGTTATTTACATATTGATTCCAGTCATATTAGTGTGAATTGAGTAATAAATCCATTTTAAAAGCAGGCTTAGTTGTAAACAAATAACCGAGTTTTCTGTCAGTTGGTGGTGAATGAGTTTCCTTGCTTTTCTCTTTTGTAAATTCACCCATTAGTCTGTGAAAATGTTTTTTTCTACACCTAACAAGTAGCTTAGGCCATAAAAACTGTCAGGATTCTGGCCAAAAGATATCAGAATTGCATTATTGAGGACATTGTCTCAAGAGTGACGTCGCATTTAGATGTTATAAGTATTTCATAAAAATAGCCATGATATTTTTAGCATCGGAAGGTCACCAACGCAGTGGACACTCACCATCCTACTCCATAGTTTCGCCTCCTAGCATTTCTATCCACACAACTGAGGCTGATTATATGCAGTCTCTTTATGTATTCTCATGTCAGTGGCACAAAAAATGCCTAACGCACTTGCATCCACAATATTCTTTGAAATATGTCATTCAAAAGGAACTAAATAGCATTTTCGCAAACCCGTGTTTAGTCATTTCCATTAGTTTTTTTAAATTGCTTGTTATGACAAAATGTGATGGTGTTAATATACAATTTAATTCCCAACACATTTGCAACTGTCACTTTAGATGAGGCTTTAGAAATTGAGTTTTTAATGTAGATTTGCTTTAGCTTTTTCTTTATTGTGTTTTTATTATTATTAAGATAATCCTTCAGTCAGTCAGTCCGTATAAGAGATATAATAGGAACAGTAATGCACCCTCTCTTGTTAGTGTGTACTGTGTCACTGTTGAGTGGATATTATAGGTCCCCTGAGGAAAGACACCCAAGGACACTGCAGTCGTCCAGTGCCACTGTTTATCTCCTGCCCTCCCTCTCCTCTCAAGTCATCTGCCACTTTCTCCGTCCCCACAACACTGACATTTTCTAGCCACTAAAACACGTTAACCTCCCGCGCTCCTCTCCGCCACCTTAACCTTTTCGGAGCACCGTCATTAATATTTGAAGTTGGGTCCCCCTTTCCCCCCGCAAAGATACTGTGTCTCAGAAGGAACGGGAGCCTCTTCACAATCGACAAGAGCATGAAGCGCCTTTAGGTGGGGGTAGGGGGGTGATTTCAATTAAGATAAACGTGCTCACGTAGCCACACTGAAGCTGTCATTTTCACTGCTTTTGTTTCAGAGCTGTGGGTTGGAATGTCAATGTTGAGGAGCCGCTGACATGAGGAAGAATGAGAAATAACTTGGAGCATTTAGATGGATGGAAAATAGAGTTTTTTGTAAAGCATGTTGGTCCTAAATATGTTAATTTTGACTTCATGATGTCTATTAGGAATCGTATATACACTTCACTTTTGCCCATATTGAGTTTTATTGAAAGAAAATTCCATTATCCTATTTGGAAATCTTGTCATCTGATATAACAATTATGCTGCATTTGAACTAAGTGCCAGTTTGGGGCAAATAATAACACCCCACTCACAAATACTGAACATAAACAGACACAAATGAGTATTAATAATTGATGACAAATGATCTGAACAGACTTTTGTTGCTCTCATGGCGTCTGCTCCTGAACCAAGGATATTAAATGCAGAATTCTCAAATATGCTACATGCATTTGACAGTGGTGAAATTGATTCATGTTGTGAAAATTTGTGCACATGATTCAGTCATTACCTATAGTCGGCAGCATCACGGTTTCTGTTTCACGCTGTGCTTTTCTCCCACGCCCATGTTCATTTAACAATGAAATACGGTCGGTGTGTAATTACGCAATAAAGCTCCACTCTGTTATCGGTCCACCAAAAAGAAGTTCAGTGCAGTTAAGACATAATAGTCATCGCTCCTGAGAGCTTTCCTGTTGTTCCAAATGGCTTGGTAGACCCATTAATGCGTTCATAATAATATGTTGCAGCTCCATCTCCGTATGTAGGTGCTTTCTCTGAATGCCAAATGGCAGTGTGCTGAACGTGAACTCTTTACCCCAACAGCTGGAACCATCTCTGGAGAGGAGGTGCCCATTGTGTCCAAAACCAACATCAAGGAATACCGAGACAGTTTCTCCTGCGAGAAGTTCACCTTTAGGAGCAACCCCAACATTACTTTTTATGTCTACGTCAGTAACTTCTCATGGCCCATCAAGATCCAGGTAAGAACCGAGCCTGCGACCTTGAACTGACTCATACGAGGAAGATAACTCAGTGAGCTGATCCTCTCTTATATGATGTGTTGTCCTTGTTTTCAAATAGCTCACATGATATAAACTCTGTGTGGAATAATCTATAAAGATCCAATTTACGAATAAGCGGTCCCAGCCCAGCATACATTAAGAGAGCAGGAATAATCGTCTTTGCAGATGCCGTGCTCCATTGTTTCTCCGGCTGATTTGAAGCACTTCATCGTAATTACATATTTAATGAGCGGTAGTTAGCGTGCATAGGTGCACAGCTGTTTTTTAGCCGACAAAAGCAAAGCACGGGTAATATTTCTACCCTGCTCTGTGAGTGAGTGAGATGGAGGCTTTGATTAGTAGACCGGGCCAAAATACACGGAGAAATAGTCTATTTGTTTTTAGTTATTTTGGGTTTGGAGGAAAACAACAATGACAATGTTGTCCAAAATGCTCATGGGTTAGTCTTGAAGGCAATAAAGGAAAATGAGGCTGAGGCCGCTATAATGTGACCGACTGCTACAAAATGACAGACTGAGAGTGATGAGCAGTGATTCATCGTAGGGGAAAACAGTGAAGTTAAGGAGGAGCACCAGGCCAATACACTTAGGCGGTACCTTCTGAGCTGTGATTTTGACAAACAAACAAGGTCTCGGCTTAGACGTAGATAAGTTCACTGATGACTAACAGGCTTCAACTAACTACCAGTTCCTCTTCAATTTATGTAAAGTACAAAAGTAATTTAGATATCTCACAAACTGTCGCTTTTGAACTTGAAAAACTGTGTTGGTTAAGCCAAAGACAACCAGTCCAACAATAATAGTTTGATATACAGTATAATAGTACTACAATGTTAAAGGTGCCACTTTTACAAACCCACAGAATGAACACTCAACTCTGCAGCAACAATCCTACTGCTAAATTTGTATGTTTAAGCAAGAAGCAAAAGCTTTTACAAAGAAATGTGATACAATGAGATAACAATTATCATTCCTAATAATAGCACACGCTACCCATTTTGCTAATTAGCCCACTCCCAACTATTGATTTTTATATTCTGTCCCGCCATTTCACATTGGAGATGACTGGACCACCTTGGTGTAATAATATCTTTGGGGTCAGTCCATCTGTGGAGGTGGCCCAGTAATAGTTTTCTATTAGATTTCCTGGCCAACAGTCACTTATTTATTATGGACTGGCCGGAGCTGTTAAAGCAAATAGCTTCTGTAACAGGATAAGGTCTGTCTTTCCTTGCTTGCCTTTATGATGCAGGCCTGGATGAGATAAGGTAGAATTTGAGAATGCACTTAGGAGCTTTTGTATTTAAGGTCGGAGCACATAAAAATAAGCATTTAAATGTGGATTAAGATAGTAAAGAGATTTTTTGTGTCATATCATCATGTGTCCGTATTCTGCTCCGTGTAATAAAAGTCCACTTGCAACAGAAGAATGTTCTCAAATGATGCAATTGATTGGCTGAGATGGACGCATTGAAATTAAATTAACCCTGCACACATTGCTTTGACCTCATATGATGTGAAAAAGGCAGGTTTGCAAGCACTAAATAGAGCTGTCCCTTTTATTTAAAAGCCAGAGAAACATCTGTGCAAAGTGTGCTTTTGAGTCATGTTAGCCATGTCAGTGAGCTTCTGATTTCAGATCAGTGATTCTCATTTTCTACTTAAAAAGATTGGAAAAGTCAAAGGTGGCAAAAGTTTGGGGGGGCGATAAAGTTGTCAATAAAGAACATTAAGCCAGTGAAGACGTTGCTCTACTGTATAATCTTAAACATACACATACCTCTCTTCTGACAATTGATGAAAACAAATAATCAGCTGTTTGTTGCTTTTCAATTACAGATAATAAAGGAATAATTAGAAACAATTAGAGAAGTTTAGAAATAATATACCCCCTCTAAAAGCATTTGCACCCTATTACCTAACCCGATGCGTTGCCAATCAGAGACTCGATACTGCAGCGGATGACGTGTTTGTGTGTCTGAATGCTTTCAGAGCAGAATGCCTTCAGAGCATTACAGTATATAATGACCTGTCACTATGATGTGGCCTATCATATAATATTTAGCTGCCAGGGCTGTGTGTAATTTCCCTTTTAATGAAGATGAAACATATTTCTGACTCATTATTCACTGGCCATTATGCCTTTTAGACATGAATACACAAATGGGCTATATAAGGGATACCCTATGTGTTATTTGCCTCAATGGCTGCATAGGTTGTTGTGTAACCTATGGTCCCACTGAAACAATGGTCCAGTTTCATCTGCATATGGAATTATATTGGATTGTGACAGTTTGTTTGTCTTTGTATCTAAGTATAGGGAAGAATTTAGCACAAAATCTAACAATACTCCTCGGTCAGCCCATAACTGCGCACCAGATTTAGCCAGTTAGATCAAATTTATTCTGTCGTCTCTTGGCAGAAACTTTCTGTATCTCTGTCTTGTTTGTGTCTGGGTCTACTACATTCAGACAGCTTTAGTAGCTCCTTTCAGAGAGCCTTGTCAGTGACCTTTTAGCTGGTCCACTTTGTTCTTAATGGCGACTTGACCTGTTGACACCATATCATATTAACCCCTTCACAATGTCGGGCATCAACAGGGATAGCTCACTCAGAATTCACTAGACATTCTCCAGGGCAAGGCTGTGTATTTTGACCCTCGAAATAAAGTCATATTTTACGCATGGTTATATGTATATGTGTATATATATATATATCTTATTGCGATATTAGGATTAAGTCACATATTTTTGTTTTGTTTTTGCAAAATAAATGATCAATTAAATTAAAACATCGCTTTTTCTTTTTGTATGATTTATGGCATTATAACTGTTACACTACACAAAATGCATTTTTGAGTCTCCTGCATGTCATTCCCCTGCTCTCTTTCCCCTACGTTTTCCTGTCTCTCTCCACTGCCACTTTAAAATACAGGCAAAAAAGAAACTCTAAAATAGATTTAAAATTGCTATTATGGTGTTTGTCTTGATAGTAACTGATTGTCTTCTTTTCCTCCAATAGATTGCCTTCTCTCAGCACAACAGTATCATGGACCTTGTCCAGTTCTTTGTGACATTTTTCAGGTAAGTCTATCAGATATTTATTCAACCTAAATATTCACATACAGTCTTTGTTTTAGCTGTTCTAAGTGTTAATCGGTTAAGAAACGTTATCCTCCACCTCTTCTTCTTTCTCCAGTCTTGTCTCTTGGGGCTTATTGAGTTACTTGAGCCTGTTTGACCAGTTCTGTTAACCAAGTGCTTGTAAATGCTTCTTGTGTCTTCAAGGCACTGATTTTCCTTTTTCAAGTGGCAAATGAACTGCCAGTAGCAATTTAAATAGGTGCATATTTCTCTGCAAGTGCCATCTAAAGAGAAGGCGTGGGCGATCAAGATATGAGGGCTCTTAATGATTTTTCATCCTGAGAGCTGCGATGGAAGTCTTTCATCATTGAAATGTTTAAAATGAGTCAATTGGGCTGTCTCAAAAGCACATCAAAGTCTGAATAAGCTAAGAGGATGTGAGTATAATTGCAAAATTTATGATTTAAGTTACATATTGGCCTTTTTTGAAAAGCTTGAAAAGGAGTTCACTCACAAAGCCTTGCTTACCGTAGTCATACCTGTGCTGTTCTGAGCATCTTTGATCCGTAACACAGTGCAGGCAGTAGTTGTGTCATTGGTGGGGACAATAATTTTCACACACAGCACTGATAGACGCCGATTTACAACCGTGGTGCAGTTTCTGTGGATGTGTTCATTTTCTGATGGGCTAACATTATCTGTGTAGGTGTCATGGGGGGAATAGAAGACAGTCTTTGCCCGAGGCACCTGCCCATCATTGCCCAGTACACAATAACTTTCCCGAAAAGCTGTCACACAAGCAGTTATCTTCTGCCTCCAACTGATCAAATTACAGTTGAATAGCCAAATTCAGGAATCCTTGGAAGGAAAAGGGAGAAGGACAAAGCTTATTTTATCTAAAATGTGTCTGGCAGCAGCTTACATCATTTGCACGGGAAACCTTTATGAATAGGGTCACAACTCGGGCACAAAGCAGATACAGTTTTTTCTTTTTGAAATTGTTGTTTCAGTCACAATTACTAAACACTGCTTGCTTTAACTGAGTTGCCTTTTTTAAAATTTAAAAAACCTATTGAATTCTCATGCTGGTTTGCTTTTTACAGCCAAAGGAAATCAGTCCGAGCTTTCCATAATACAGTACACAGCTTTTCCTTTTTTGCCTGCCTAATTTTGTGCACCTACTTCCATTAGTATGCATTGAATTTTTTTTCTTCCCCCCCCATTGCCAGGCAGGTTATTTTAATTCTGTTGAGTCTTTGTCTGCATTCGTGTTGTCCAGTCCTCACTGACCCATAAACTCTGAAAAAGTGAAAGGCCTTGATGGAGTATAAAGCAGTTGTGTGTGTGTGTCTGTGTGTGTGAGAGAGATTTGAGGAGGGATGAACCTGCAGGAAACATAATCAGCCTGATGACAAAATGTCAAATCACCCCACAGGGTTTCTAAACCTCCTTGTATGAGAGATAGAGGGTGAAGAAATGACAGCATGACTTTTCCTCCGCTGTTGTTTTCTCGTCTGAGTTGATTCAAGTATCAGTTCACCTTTTTTCCTGCCTTTTAGATAACTGGTATTTTTCCTCTGTTCTGCATTTATTCATCATTTTAGTGACTTCATAAACAATGTCTACTTTCGCAGTTCTCTCTTAGATGCGATCTGGTTGTAGTGTGATTGTTTCATACATTATGATAAGATTTTGGAGAGGGGATGCAGTGTTATACTTTTATTAGCCTTTAAAAAAAGTCCCCAGCTTTACTCGTCATAGACTGAATTAAATTAAGAGGTGTTTTCGTATTTCTTATTTAGCATTTTAAAGCTCTTCTCTACAGAGCTTCTTGAGTCTTATTTTCTGCTTTTTAGCAGCAATAAAAGCCTGTAGAAAGCAGGTATAGATATACATTGATTGTTTTCCCTTGCGGTAACTCTAGCCGTGTGGTTACAGAAAGGAGGATGTAATTAAAAGAAAGCAGCAGAACTGGGGTCAGTTCATTTTTGTCCATTTTCTTACGCATTATACATTGTCTCACAAAGAAATTGACCTATTTAGCTATCTACTATTTAAATCACACAGTAAAAATAATAGATGTACTGGTGTGAAGAATGGTGGGAAATTAAGCTTCCTGTTATGCTGTATGTGAATGCACACTCCTGGGTTGAAAAAAAAATCACACCTTCTGTAACTAGCTCTACAAAACACCCGATTACCTATCTATACCTGTAGAAAATGGTTGTGCGAACTTTTTGTCCTTAAGTAGGCACTGCATTGCTTCTTTTATTAACAGCAGAAGTAACAGCAAAGGGGATTTAAGCTTCTTTAGTGTGTAAAATACAGTCAATGAAAGCCAAACATCTGTCGAGGAATTTTTGTCACTTCTGACACCTAAAAATCTCATTCAAGCCCCCCCCCACAACCCCTCTTCTCCTTTCAGTGTTATCTTCAAAGGTGTCTAAGATGGTGCAAAAAAAATCAAACGGAGCTTGTGCACATTAAAATAAATTGTGTGGCCATGATATTTGAAGCACAGAGTTTTGCGCCCGTCAACGCTTAAATCCCACTTTCCCTTTTCTTCTTTTTTTTCTCTTTACAATCGCCTTCTTCAAACATCCCCTCCAATGGTTTTAGCGGGCGTGGCAGTCTAAAGTGTACATATGAAACAAATTGGCGGATGATATCAGAGAGGGTTATGTGTCTCTGCTGAAATGTGCTTATTAGATCAGACTGCCCATTATAGAAACGTGGTACGTCCCTAAAGAGAAGGGCCTGCTGGTCATATTACCACATGATTTTCGAATCCAGATAGAATTGTCTTTGTTCCTGGGCGACAGGAACAAGTTCATGTTCCCTTCCAATTCAGCGAATTGAGAATAATTAGAGGAAAATTAGAAAACACTTAACCCTTTCTATTTATAGTGGACGAACAATGTGTTCCAATTTGAGGTTATTTGAAGATCATTTGTTTTCTCAAATTGGTTGAATTGAAACAAAAGTGACACCCGACAATTTTTTCCTGACCATAATGCATGCAAAGGGAGCTAACCTGAAAGACACAGACAGAAAACCTCATCAACCATTTTCAAGAGCTTGTTGGTTAAAACTCAGTGTACACCCTCTGTGAAGCTCCTATAAAGTGCAGAATGTCTCTTTAGCACATAATAATCTTTACATTCTCATCTGTCACAGGGATAATGAAGTGGAAGCTCTCAATCAGTCATATTTTTCAATCCCAGTAGTGCTTGGACTGAATTTCCCTTGACTAATGATTGTGCTGTTGGGTTATTAATTGAAGTAATCGGCCAAAATGTTCAGTCTACTGAGAAATTAATGTGCTATTTCTTTCATATCATCTCCCCTGTTTTGTGTTTTCTTTGGAGTTGGAAGGGATTTTGAGGATTCCCATCCACCCCGTTTCAGCCACTGCTTCCTGAAACTTAATGGTTTCAAAGCTATATAAGAAACGCTCACAAGTTTTAAGCAATAGTTCACCATTTTTGGGAAATGCACTTCATCACAATTTTGCTGAAAGTCAGATAGTCAGTTAGCTTAGCATAAACACTTGAAACAGGTGGAAAGTAGCTAGTCTGTCACTGTCCAAAAATACTAAAGCTCACTAATTACCAAATTATATGTTCTTTGTTATAATCTGTACAAAACAAAATTACAAAAACAAAATGTTTGTATACTATACACCGATCAGCCACACCATTATGACCACTGATAGGTGATTGATTGACAGAGGCCCCACTGCACAAGCCAGAGTACCCAAAGGATCCACTGCCAACGTCCTGGTGCCAGACCCCATAGGACACCATGAGAGGTCCTCATGTCCATGCCCAATGGTTCAGAGCATTTTTGACTACATAAGGGGGACCAACAGAATATTAGGCAGGTGGTCATAATGTTATGCCTGATTGGTGTATCTTGGTGCAGAGCAGGCCCTTCACAGGTTGCCTTTGAACTAAAGAAATCCTCTGCTTTCACCAATACCAGGTGAAATACAAGAAATAGTCTAGAACAGGTACACTGCGCTCCACCAAGCCTGCATTGATCATTTTCCGCATTTAAATCTGTTTTTATATTTTTCGGCGCGAGTCCCGCGTCAAGGTGACAAAAATCTCATTCAAGTCGGCTGCAGGTTTTGCTCTCAGTAACTGCTCCGCTCAGTAAACAAAAAGCCTTTAAAAAACCTGACGGTGGGCCACCCTAACATTATGTATGAAAAATATAATTTCCACTGACAGCTGTTATTACTTAAAGTCATCTTGCCTGATATTGTGCTCTCTCTCTCTCTCTCTCTCTCTCTCTCTCTCTCTCTCTCTCTCTCTCTCTCTCATATCACAGTTGCTTTCTGTCACTACTACTGGTGGCAGCAGTGGTGTGGAAGATCAAACAGACCTGCTGGGCTTCACGGCGGAGAGAGGTAAGTCCATAAAACACTTCTGTTGACATGTAAAATACACCTGACTGTGACAATATGTAATTACCCTCCAATTACCTCTATAGAAAAAGTTCTCAGCAAATGCAAATCTGCCGCTGCTGGTGTCTTGGTTCTTCTGGAACACTTTTCAAACATAGAGGGAAATTTAGACAACAATGATGGTGAAGTTTATCATCAGTTTATTATTATATCTGCGTCAGACTACATGATATTTATCTGAGATGCATCAAATTGAATCGTCAATCAAAATAAAACCGTAAACAAGCTTTGACCACGAGTCCTGCAAATTTCTTTTTTGTTTGACTTCCCTCGCTGGTTTGTGTTTGTGCTCACTCCTCTCCAAACTCCAACAGAAATGCTACTTACAAAGTCCAGTGCATTTAAAGTTGTCTTCTGCTGTGTAGGTTCTAGCAGCAGTTGATGTCATTCGAGGTGTATTGGAAAGGGGGCAATGACAAAAACTGCAAAGACTGAACATTTCCATCAGCCTTTATTCATAGCAGGATATTAAAGGAATATTTTGATCCTAATTTGATCGATTTGATCTGTTCAGCTTGCCCTCCGTGTCTAATTATCATTGTTTTAATCATGTTATTCTGTGTGACAGCTAGCCTATTAATGCTTCTGATCATCATTATAGCATTTCTGCTTATTTAACCTCCATATCAAGAATTTTACATTTGAGCGATTCTGTGTTTGGGTCTTCAATTTCTGACAATATTTTTGTTGCCGGGTGTGTTATTTGTCTAAATCTTCTCCATCAACCACAAAATGTCAATTACTATCTCAGACAGCTGCAACCTTTTTTTTTAGAAACACATTTTGATGAATAACTAATTTCTGGAAGAGTAAAGTTACTGCTGAACAGGAAATGGGTATATCTGCTGTTTTGGTCTTTCAATTTAAATTTAAAACCATCATCAGATGCAGGTAGAACTGTAGGAAAACATCATCTAACAAACAATGAGCTATGCCCTCTGATTGCTCAGTTGCCACCATTAAGTTGGTAATGTCTCTGACTTAAACTGTAACATTCTCAGCATAGTGCTAAGAACTGATGTTCCTTTGAAGCTTTCAGACCACTGCTGAAAGAAGGTTTGTATCTGTTAATGGCAAATGCATCAACGTCCTGCTATTTTGATTTCTTATTTTTTCAGAATCAAATATGGTTAAAGTAAAGATGATAATTCAGATAAAATAGTGGATTTAAGTGTGGTGGACTAGTGGAAAGAAGCAAATAGAGATACTATAAATGACGTAAGGAAAAGGGGATATCAATCATTAATATTCAGTGTTGGTATGAAAGATGGGGATGAAAAGGGGTGAGAGATGAGATGATTGGCAGAAGAAATTATAAAAGAGGGTAAGAAAGATACTGTGCAGGAAATTGAAGAAGAGAGTGAAAGTATGCAAATTCACTGCCCTTAACCGAACTGCATTGGGTGGCTTCTGGTTTCTGTGAGAGCAACTGTCATTTCCATCTCTTCCCAGCGAATCCCGTCTTCTCCTAGATGCTGTTTGATACTCAATTGCAGGAAGTTTAATTTGGTGCACATCCAGCCTCATGACCTGCAGTCTACTAATAAAGCTCTCACAATTTATTTCCCCCTTTGGGGATGACATTGATAATCATAGGATCTGAATTTTATATCCTCTAATTGATAAATGAAAATAAACAAGAATGATAGCTGCCGTGACTCCGAATCATGCCTATCCAAAGAATTAAAGCCAATAAAAATTAATGCAAGCAGATGGGCTTGAGCTATTAAAATTCTGCTCACTTTTTCTGTCTGCTCTTGCCATTCATACCATCTCTTTGTCACTGTCCTTCAGCTGCCAGATAAAAACAAATACATAGTTTAAATAAAAACTTACATAGCGTAATTTTAGTGGGTTGAAAAGTTTGGCACAAGATTTTTAGTTTTTTTAAGGATTTCGACACATCAGTTCATATCAATGAATTGGTTAAAAAATATAGATGGAATAGAATATGGAAGAATGCGGAATTGGATAATATATAGGTGTATTTTTTGGGTCATTTTGTAACAGGACATGATATGTTTTTCTTTTAAAATCATTAAAAAACAGTGTATATTCTGTACTGCACTCATATTTTTCTACTTAAAACCACCCTGAACCATAAAATCAACCTGGGATTCTGATGGGATTTCTTTCAAGCTTTTCTTGGCTCAAAAGGTGAAGCTCTTACAGGCTACAGTTTGATGAGAATGTATTCTGTAGCTTCAACCAGAGATCTGACCAGCCGAGGATATAAAATTTTGATCAAATGTTTCTCACTTATGCAGTCAAACCCCTGTGGACACAATGCCCAATTTATGATTAATTTCAAAACGTATTACTGTCATGCGGATTTGTGGTACGCGGCTTTAGAAACCTGTGAAAAATAATACCCAAAGGTTCCTGTTGTGGCATTTTCAGGTGCCCTACTTTTAAAGAAACATTATAAAGAGAAGCTGCGTGTTGGTAACCTTTTCCTGAAAGCAGTAACAGCCTAGAGGGTGTTCTTCAGTGCCGTTATTGGTACTTCTGCTTTGCAAGTAGTCTTTAACTACTTGCCATGTGGCAATTCTCCTGGGCGCTCTTGCGTAATACCCAAATCAGTGGAATCATTTGCAGAGATCATTACAGGACTAGTTAAGTAAAAAGGTTTTATGTATGAAATAGGGCATCCAGTGCGTCACTTATGTACTTTAAGCACTCGTGTCTGCAAGCATTTTTAAAGCTATAAGGTCAAACAACAACTTAAAGTCTGCACACTTCATCCTGCAGTCATTTTAAACTTTTCACGTGGCCTGTTTTCTCCCATTATCACCATTTGTAACGATACCTTTTTAAAATAAAATCACACTAAAATAAGCATATCAGTGTATAATTTCTTATTACACATAAAAAATAGAAATGATCCAGCTGGAAAAAAGAAGTCTTTTGAACAACCTTCAACTTCACATCCTCTTCTTACTTTTGTTTAATACGCTCTTATTATCAGTGTCTGACAGAGTGCAGACATAATCAATCCTTTAAAAAACAAGACCCAAAAACAAGGTCTTCGGTCTGTAGTATTGTCTGCTCAGAAGACAATTACACAGAAGTCACTTACTTGCTTTGGCGTTTGTGTTTTGTTTGTTTTATTCGAAACAGGGCATTAAAAATACTGGCTTATTTATCTGAAGGTACATGATAGAGCTGACAAAAAGCTATAACTGTAGATGTCAGTTCAAAGGTAATAATAAATTACAAATTTTATCTTCATTTTTACCACATTTTTGACATAAATACAGATGTATAGTGCTACAGTCTGGTTTCCATATGCATGAATAAATACAATCAGTGTTTATTGTTGTTTTTTTTCTTTTCCTTGGACTTTACCTCCATAAAGCCCATCTAAAATGGCATTTTATTAGATTACCAGTGTTGTCAGGTTTTACAAGATCTTGAGCAGAGTACGTCTTACAAGAACATAGTAGTGTTAAATTAGTCAGTTTCTAGCATGCATCCCATCAGCTAACAATGTTTTTGATCATGTGTAAAATGTGGTTCCATAATAGGGATCGATATGGGTTTTCCAGGGCCGATACCGATGCCAATTATTGGTACTCAAGAAAGGCAGATGACCGATATTTGGGACCGATGAACATTAAATGTAACATTTTAACAACTTGTGATGGCAGAGAACTTTTCATTCATAACTAGACTTCTTCATTAATAAGGGTGACTATAACTGAATATGTGAAATAGAACTAGGAGTGGTTAAATGAGGACGCTTTCCTCTGTTTATATGGGATCGACTGAGATTGATCAGTTTGTCTCCTGCAGTTACGTCTGCTGTTCTTAACTATTTTCTTAATATCTCACTGTTCTACTATCACTTTCATTGTAAACTAAAGTCCATATATTAAAGCATTATTAATTACTGCTTTCTAGACTCTGTTTCAGGGTAATTTGTGGCTGCCTTCTATCTTAGCCACTAGCCGTTAGCGTAGCCTTAGCCACTGGGAGAGAAACTACTTTCCTGGTTTGTTGCAACAGCTTGTGTTTCTTGTTCAGTTTTTGCAGACTCTGCTTGAGAGGTGGCTGCATCAGACCTGAAGTAGTGAATATAATTGATCAATAGTTGTCAAAAATTTACCAATGATCGATAAAATGCCACAAATTGGCCACTGTAATCGACCATAATCCATAACATTATTTTCTTAATGCATAGTCTACAGTTTTTTTTTCCATAATGTTCATTTTTATCCAGATCATTTAGGACCAAGTGAGTGGTGGAATGCAGAATAAATGATTTGCTACACTGCTTGTAATAGTGAGTACTTTATGTTGCATAGAGCATTCTGCCACATGTTAACTAATGAGAAGTTATAGTCACATTGCGATTACTCGTTTGTATTGAGACAGAACTTGGTCTCATATAGCATCGCATAAAACTGATTCAGTGCTGCCAATCCGGTCTCATTGGTGAACTGATTGGCTCGTCACTGAACATTGTGTCCGGTTAATTTGAAGGAGCGTGTGAACAGCCCCCGCACTTAGGAGACTTGTCCAAAATAAGGGATGGAAGGATTTGGGCTGGGGGCCATCTAAGCCTCCATCTGACATAAGGCCATGGAATGAATGAGTCTTAATGAGGCTTTTAGAAATGGCACAGACAATAATGACACTCTGATCCAGCCAAGTGGCATATGGATGTCTGATACTGATTGAACTTTTGACTGTTTTTTATTGGTTTTCTGGTGTGAAATCTGTCCTGGTGCTTCTGTGTTATGCGCAATCTAAAAGGCAATATGTCGTCATGAAGCAGATTTTCTATGCAATTAAGGAAACATATTTGACACAAGTGTTTGTATATAACCATGCAGTCATTGTCTATATGTGATTCTGAAAATGAACTGTCAATGGAGGACAGAACAATAATCACTAAGAGCTTCCCAGAAGTCGTGAATATGTTATTCCTCGTATTGACTTAATCTCACAAAGCTGATTGTCTACCACATTAAGGCAACAATTTGAATACGGGCTTTTTTGTTTGCTCTGCACTTGAAAGGATCTGGTACCAAAGGTGCAGCTATAGTGTTTGAATAATTTTAGCTGAGGATGGGTGACGAGACTTGGATCCTGAGTGGGGACAAAGGGAGGAAAAGACAACAGATGTAAATGCCACGGAGGAGGACAAGGGCTGACCTCTTTGAAGCTACCTATGGGGGGAACAGAAGGGAGGGGGCACTGACATTTCACGAGATGGCAACACGAAGATGTTCTACACACAAACATGTGGATGTATCCAATGTAACCCTTGTAAACACTTGCAATATATGTAAGTGCCAATGGTTATTGGCATTCTAAAAACTCAAAGCTGTTAAAGGACCAATATTTTATTATTACATTATTATTAAAGTATCATGTCATTGGTAATTGCGGTGGTCAGTTCTGAAGGCGTTAACCTGTTTGCTGTGTCAACTGAAGACAAGATAGTGGCACGTAAAGGTTAGGAGCAAGGGCTACTTTCTGTTATCTACTTTTCTGGTTGTCGACTCTTAGTGGGCATTTCGACCGAGGAGGGGAAAAAAAGCCCCGCTAGGGTCATGATGTGTTGTCAGGTTTCAGTTCGAGTGATTGACATGCGAGTTTGAAGGCTTATCAGACGGCAAAACTGTTTATTGTGGTCCCAGACAAGATTCTACAACTCTCGAAAGTAAACACAGCGACAGTCATTTTTGCTTTTCTTGCATCGGTCACAAGTCAAATGGTAGAAATGTGCCATTGACTTTACCAGAACTGGTCGCAGTTCAGTCAGTAATGACTTCTCAATTGCGTTTAGGACTGCAGACATTATAGACACTACAGAACATGGATACTGCAAACAATTTATTTTGGGCCAATTTGGTGGTTTTTCCCAACAAAACCGAGTTCAGACTTGACTGGTTCAAGGACCGTCTAAAAGTTGAAAATGTGATTCTGTTTCTTGCTATGACAAATGGTGTAATTTAGTTTTTTTTATTTTTTATTTTTGCAAACGCATTAGCTGGTTTTGGGGTTCAGAGGATTAAACTGGTCACTGTAAACTAGAATTGTCACAATATCAGACCATCACTACACAATCATTGCAGTCAACACAAAACACAATAACAATGTAAT